>JMFS01099529.1:0-22733 GCA_000699545.1 Podiceps cristatus | reverse complement strand
GGACGGCTGGGACCGTGTGCCTACCCTTGGGCTTCCTCGCCTCATTAGAGTTGAAATGCCAGGGTAGGGCATGGTGACAAGGGACCCAAACCCCATTCGCAGGGTTTGGTAATGTGCAGGTAAAGTTATACAAAGATAAGTGTACAAATGAAAGTATTCTAGTGTAACTCACGATCTTATTCCACAATGCATCATACAGTATCAACAGTAAAACAATCATCCATTTAATTTCAGCATCTGCTAAAAAAAAAAAAAAGTTACTCTCAACTGTTATACTAATTTCACAGCTCAAATCGTTTCACTGGAACTTAGCAGAGGCCCCTCCCTGAACAAACTGAAAACCTAAGCTTTCAGAAGAGACCTGCAGCAAACCAGTGACATTTACATGACCAGTTCTGAAACCTTAATCCTTCTTTTTAATTTGCTTGCATTCAGATCCTTAGAACACCAGCTCCTCCCCCCCCCCAAAAAAAACCACAAAAAAACCCCACCCAAACTTTTCACTGCTGTCAAGATTATTTGGTTTGAGACTTGTATTGAGAAACACAAGTTTTAAGCGACATGTTGGCATTAGGAAACAATATACAAACTTTTATTTGAAGAAAATGTCTCAAATATGACAATAACTTTGGTCATGTTAAAAGGAGGCCATCCAAGAATGAATAAAAATGAGCTGCTTTAGAAGCATGGCCACATACAGTATATTCAGATGTTAGATAATTGAAGCTAAGGTTACACGCATAAATAGGCCTTAGTACCATGCAAGTTCAACGCAATTTCACATTCATTATAAATTTTCAGTTATTTTCATGCCAAATCACCTTTTGGATAAAAAGGTAAGAAAGCAGTAACATCTAAATGTGACCAAAACTGGAAAAAAAAAATCCTAAGTACAGACAACATTTTTATTAAAAAGATCTTGAAATTACACCTGTTCAAGAAGTGTTACACCATCTCTGATCTCCTTCAGTGGGAATTAGTAGTGTTAAGCATTGTTACATATCAAAAAATACAACTCTGTTTTACAACATAGTACCGACATATTCAAAGTACTGTGACAAATTATAAATAGTAAAATCAGGTTTTGAATTTCAATAGAAAGCAACTTCTGCTCACACAAACATATGCACATAGTATAGTTATGTAACAAAAGTTTTATAAAAGGAAACAAATTTACCCCATGCCAGCTTGAATTACTGAGGTGGGATTCAATACCTACTATGAAGACTGACAGTTCATTTCTTTAAATATATTTATTAGTCTCTGGAAAAAATAAGACAAAAATTTACTTTCACCAGAATACACACCATTCTGCACTGACAATCCATTCCTTAGTCATGACTGACATCAAGTCGGTCCTTATGAAAGTGGCTTTTATTTTTTTTTTAAGACCTTGCAATAAAAAAAATGGTCCACTAGACTTCGAAAATTCAATCAGCTTCTGCTCAACTGCAGAATACTCCTACGCATTGCTTCTACCTAGAGTAATCTTCATCATCTGTCATCTGTAATTGTAGACAGTCACATCTTCCACTGTGACTCAAGGTGCAGCTACAAGTAGAGAAGTGCTTAGATACTCAGTCACTTCAAATACACTTGTTGAAGACTGCTTCTAGTGCATAATCAACCTGAAAATTCCTTTACTGATCATAATGGTTTGTCAATAACTGTAACACCTAGAGTGAGGAAAAACAGGCATAAACATAGGCAGAATATGAAAACAAAGTTTTAATAGAATACCTTGCAACTAGCATAACATCAAAAAACTCTGCACCAGCATCAGTGTTCATATTTTCCCTAATTTCTCTGTGACGGAGTTGTTTGAATCAGCGTGAAGTTCTGAGAGTTTCCGTGACTTGAAAAAATGCAGCATCATTCAAGTTTAATTTTGTTATCAGTAAAATATATCCTTAATATTCACTGAAATAACTCATTTGAGAAACTGCAATTACTGAAGGAAAAGATTCCTGAAATAGCTCTTGTTTTCTAAATATCAAATCCCAAAGAACTTCAAAATTGGACATCTGTAGATTGAGACACAAATCTCTTGTTAAAAGACTGGTCATACCAGAATCATCTTTCTGACTCACCACTTAGGTGCTAAGTCCCTCTTGAGTACACTTTAATACCATTTTTTTTTTGACTTGTAGTGAAGAATTGCTTGATGTCATCATTCAAAACATACCACCAGATTCTTCATACCCATTCTAGTGTCAGGTTTTACCTTAGATAGGACTTTGTTTGGATGCTTTGTCAAATTTCTTATCCTAGCTGCTATACTGCAAAAAGTCTGTTAGAAAAAAAGTATCTATACACATTACCTGCATAGCTCCTTCCTGTACTCATACAAGATGACACAATTGTCCATTTATCAGTTGTTGGATTATAATATTCCACTGTTGATAAATTACAGGAACCATCATCTCCTCCAACTACATACAAGAGACCATTTACAGCACAAACACCTAAAAGATGACAGGAAGCCAATATGAAAATTAGCAATTGGTCTGTTCACCCCATAAAAGCATGGTTTCTATTCTCTGGCATCATGAAAGCAGCAGAAATCCAGAAACATGCTATTTAAACCAAATGATTACACTATTTTAAAGTAATTGTGTATACCTGCATTCCTTCTGCACATGTTCATGTCTGCAACCTGCTTCCATGTACTGGCGACAGGATCAAACACTTCAACACTTTTTCTTACCAAAGGACCATCATGACCACCTACTGCATACAATAAATTGTTTAACACGCCAACACCTGCGAACATATGAAAATACTCAAAATTAACCAGAGAACAGTTTGACCCACACAAATGAGAAACAACAAATATTATGTCCACTAACATAAATCCTTCATCCAGTCAATGTTAGGAACTATTTCAGAAAACATTTGGGACAGGACAGTAATTACAGCAAGACACTGATAAAATATGCCTTGCATGCTCATCCACCATATTGCAGCATACAAAGACCAGAGCTGTTCTGCAACAGAAGATTTTGAAAATTTTGGACAAAAAGTGATGTGCATGAAAATGAGAATTGTTGAAATTTAGGACTAATTAGAAGTGACAGTAAATGAGACAGTGTGCTCAGCCAGCATAATGGAAATCTGACAAGATGATAAAGTGTAAGTGAATTTTTAGAAAGTAAAAACTGTGCAGTGCGGAGGATAAAAGCTGAATGGATAGACATTATACAATAGGGATGTTTCCACTGAAGTGTTGAAATACCTTGTGAACATATATATGAAACAAAAGTAAACAGAGTGAGCACCTTCCTCCTCCAGGATTAGGAGGAGAACACCAAGCTTCCTTGAACTGAGCTACAGTTATCAAAATATCCAGAAGGTTATTAAAGGGTCTCCTTTACTCCCAGGGTCTCCTTTACTTTACAACAAAAGTTTATCAATCTGTAAGCTTAAGATGAAGGAGTACATAAAGCTAGTCTATATCTACTTGCTAATCGGGCTGCACGTATTGAAAAGATGGTAATAGAGGAAACAGAAAGGAAGGCCTGTTTATTTATTCCTCACTTTATAATGCCTTATTAGGACCCAAACATAACATTTCAGAAATTCAGGGGTTTTTTTGCATTAAAATTTGCAAGTGATGGACCATAAAGATAACTGAAAAAACACTACTATAAAACTACATTGGGAAATCCAATATATGTCACATTTAAGATTACAAAACACAAAGCTGAGATACAGGTTTGCAAATAGAGTTCTTAAAGGGTTCCATGGAAAGTGGACAGCTTAATCTTTATTAAAGGGAAACAGCAAATATGAATGAAAAAGATCAGTTAAATCCTTCAGAGAAGAAAAAAAAAAAAAAAAAAAAAAGGCTGGGTTAAAAAAAGAACCCTAAGACCTTAATAGCCAGCTGAAATATCTTTGAAAACATATCGCTAAATATTGTATGTTAAGAGCCATTCCTATACAGGGAGATAAATTACTCCCGCTAAAATAACTAAATTTTCTTATTAAGAAGACAGTTTTTAATAATTAAAGGAAGAGGGGAAAGAAACATGGAAGAGTTAATAGGTACTGCAAATCTGAAAAATAGCTTCTTAATAGGACACTGTTGTATAAATCATGCTATCTAATGCTTTATCAGTGATATTCACTGATAACATTTTCCCATATCTTTCTCGGTTAATTCCTCTCATTGCTATTATTTCTAGCTATCATGTCACAGTGTGGTGTGACAGCTATTCTTTTTCCCACTCTGATCACACTTTATTAGACAGGATAATACAACATTCATCTTTTATAGTATTAAACATTACAGAGCTAGAAGGAGGGCTAAGATTTTTAGCTTAAATATATGATGTGATATAAAGCCCCCCACCCAGGCTTTCTGTATAGTTACCAACCTTCCTATTCAGTGTGTAGAGTTTTCCCTCTGCCACACTGCCATTTTTGGTTTGATGGCTCCTTATTTTTAATAATGTCTTCCGTTCCTCTTTGGTGCTTCATTTTCCCTTAATCCCACACCCAGTTTCCGAGTCCTACCTTATTTCTTGCTCCTTCCGTCTGTATCCTCTTGTTGCCGTCTTCTGAGTTCTCCTTTCTTTGTTATTTTTCTTTCCTGCCCATTTTTTCAGGACCCTGTCTTATATCTCTCATCCCTCCCAAATGTTCTATATCTGGAACTGAAGTTCCTCATCCCAATATGTTGCTGGAAACAGATCTGTCCCCGTATTGATCAACTGAGAAGCAGTTGGTACTAAAGAGTAACTGAGGGTTAACCTCTGAAGTTGCTTTTGAATGAAGCTGAAGCAGTAGGAACAGAAGAGATGGGCTTAAGTTCCTTGAGATGACCAGAGATGCAAAGGTTTAATACAGGAACAAAACTCTTTAGTTAGCACCCATGAACACCACCAGGACTAATGGCCCTTTGAAACAGTTCTGGAGGTTTGGGATATTTGGCCACTACAGCCAAACTCCATCAATAGTCATGATTTTCACATTACCACCCGCTGCTCCCCCACGCACAAATATGTTTTTCCAAGTATTTAACACAGTGGGACAGAAAAATGTTGATTATTTTACTCAGTTATACAAATCTGAAAAAAAAAAAAATAACTACATTTACTTTTCTTCTCCCTCTTTTTTTTTTTTTTTTTTGTAATCAGAGGACAGGTAAAAGGCAGCAGAGAGTTGAATAAACAAACACGGTCCTGAACTCTGGGACAAGGGGAGGGAGGAGAGGGGCAGAAAGGTCCCAGTAGTTAGTATATCTAGGGCACCAAATTTGAGTTGTAGAAGTAATTCAACATTTAAAAGAAAAAAAACAAATCTGGAAAGATCTAGCATATAAATAGGCTAAAAGCACAAAGATAGTTTGCAAACAGAATATTTTTAAAAAACCCGCTGAGATAAAATGGGTGTGCAGGCAGATTGCAAAATGAAGCTTTATCACAACCCACCAGCATTATTTGACTTTATAATAGTACTTCTAATTTGCCCATTTTATAGAAATATTTTCCTTGAAACTTGCCAATATTACAGAGGAGTATTTAACAGTACCCTTACTGCAACTCTGGCCAGTTTTTAATCCAGAATGTACTTCTAAGATGTACAGACTGAGTAACGAGAAGTTTCAGGAGACACCTATGTTTTCTCAAGATACAGTGTATCATGTTTCCTTCATCAACGTCATAGTTTAAGCTTAGAATCACAATCAAAATATTACTTTTAGAATAAGAGACATATCAACATGCTGATTTTTTAAGGGTATAATGGAAGTATCACAAATATCTTAATTTTAGCAATGATTTTAATATATATTTATTTTGAAATAATATGGACTTATTTTAAACATCCTTATACATCCTTATACAGATATTCAGAGTTAAAGAATAATGGAAGGTGAGGTGAAAAGTTAGGAAAACTATTAATCATCTGCTGAAGATACTAAAAGTCCATCCAGTTTTATTTGTAGCAACATCTGTTCTAATTATGAAGCACATTAATGCAATCACCGTTAGATATTTGAAGGGTGTTGCTAAAAAGCAGCATTGACTACTTGGCAAAAAAGTGACAACTTAAATGTAGAAAAATAATATCATGTAATTTGATTTGAAAAAGTCCATGGGAATGCATCTAGAGAAATAAAACAACTTCTGCGAGTTGAAAAAACCTGAAATACCAAAAGACAAATAGAGGACAGTGAACAGTAAATGAGATTTGAGTCCATAATATAAATAGATAGTGAAAATGCTAACGTCAATTTGGAGCCGTGGAAGCATCATTTCATTGAACAAAAGCAGAATACCACAGGCACTTTTGATGTCTAAAGAGAAATATATATATACTCAGCATTGCAAGAAGGAAAAAAAAATCCACAAAAAAAAAAAAAAATAAGGGATTTTTAAGATTATAAAGAAATAAATGGATATACCTTGGCTAAACGATAAGGAAGGATAACATGTAGTAGCCTATACATTTCCAAAGGATGTAAACACCAGGTGATGAGAAGAAATACTGAAGATGAAACAAAGGGTACGTAAGTGGAAGTAATAGGATGAAACCAGTAATACAAAATTAAGAATGAACAAGGACAAAATTTCCTGCAGTGAATCAGAAAGCAGAACAAGTCCCCCAAAGAGGTGGAAATCTAGTCACAGTTCACATGTAAAGTCAACCTGAAAATGCTGTTAAGTAGAAAGACCGGCCCTATGCTGGCAAAGAGACATCTTTGAAGAAATTACTTTTTTCATCCTGGCCCATCTAGATTTTGATATTTCAGTATTTAGATTATATTAAATTGATCATCGCAATCCATGCATATTAGTCTGTATGTTAAAAACATCAGAAGTTAAGGGAAGAAAAGGAAGTATGAAAAAGCAAGGAAAGATATTTACTATTAAAAGACTGAATCTTACTCCGTAGGACAGTTTTGTATTTAATAACCTGCAGTACTCAGCCATCTAAGACTAACGTGTTCCATTAGACTCTGACTTCGCTTACCTTTTATATTTTTAGATACATTTTAAAACCACAAATTTATTTCAGTTTTACAAGGATAGTTGATTCTTGTCCACTCACCTGCTCCACTCCGTCTAGTGCTCATTTCTGCAACATAGGTCCACTCATTTGTATTAGCATCATAGCATTCTACTGAACTAAGGCACTGACGTGATGCCCCATCGTAGCCACCAACAGCATACAGTTTACCTAGAAGGGTAACCAACAGAAACCTACAAATTTCTAACGCACACAGTCTGAACTGGCACACAGGCTGAGGGGAAGTCGTCCTTCTCTGAATTAGCTACTCATCAGTACCTGCCAGCAATCAGGTACTGAGATTGTTTTGTAAACAGTTTAAAATAGTACATTACAGTTCTTGTCATTTTCAGGATGTAAAAGGCAGCCAGTATCTAACAAGAACAACGCGAGTCAAAAGATTTTAAATTGCCTAGCTGAAATACTAAGGTACCTTACCCTGGTTTTAATAATTGTTCAAAAGCAAGCTAATTCAATTACGTCCAACATCAGAAGCTCACAAATAGGCTTCCTAGAAATATCAAAAATTCAGATGAAAATTACTTGTCCAGTTTGTAGTTTCAGATCAGCAACAGTGGTTCCTATGCAGTTAAAAGACACACCTAAAACTGTTTTAAAACCCAAAAGCCAGGCCAGGTCTTCATTGTGCAAGCGACACCCAGCCTGTTCGCCATCAAGCTGACTCGAAAGTCAGCAGTTTCCTGGCACTGTCCTTGAGATCATCCCCTGCGTGCAACCAGCAGTCAGATACAGATAACAGAGTTGACAATACTGCAGTGCTACATCACTAAAGACCAATTTATAAGGTCATCACTTCAGTAATCAGGCTCTCTAGCTTTGCTGACACACGTAACCAAGAGCATGCATGCTTAGCGAGTTTTTCTTCAGCTGGCCTCAGGCACAGTTAAAGGTCTGAAAAAAAATTTAACACAACTGTGCTAAAAGCTGGTCAAAACCAAGTAGAACAATCATGTATGTTTCACGCCATTTGAATTACAAGGTTGAGCAAAAACATAAATCTGAATTATGTTTTCAAAAGTGAGAAATGGTAGCAGGGTAAATGACTGCCTTTCCCCCCCTCTTCTTTTTAATATCATTTGGCAACTCACCTCCAACAACACCTACACCAACACTACTTCTTCTTGTGTTCATTGGAGCTACATGAAACCACTCATTAGTCTTTAAGTTGTAAACTTCGACTGATGATAAACCTATGAAGACAATATAAAATTATTTTCTCTACAAATCCAGGTGCAACATACTGTCTACCTTCTGGAAAATTCTTCATAGCTGAAAATCCAAATGATCTCATTTTAAGGATTGTTAATTACTGTGTAAAAGGTACATTACAGTCAACCCATTCTTGGTGTCTGAAAATGGGCAAATTAATAAAAGTTTTGTGGAACTCTAAAAAAATTCTTCCCTGGATTTCTTTCTTTTTAATTAAGTCTCAATGCTCTCTGCTCCATATGCTTCAGTAATAGTTATTAAGGAAAAGGATCATCTCTGCACAAACGGTGTCATGCATCTGTGAAGAGAATGAACAGTGTATGTCCAAAGCCTTCCCACAGGTCAGAGAAAGCTGTCTGCAGTTCTGTTCACATGAAAATGCAGAGGTATATTTCATTTGCAAACAGGACAAAAGAGACCAGGTCATTTTTCTGCTCACATCTTCCATGAGTTAAGGACTCTGACTACAGAAGGAATACTGGAAGGGAACTTGTCAAAGATTCACTAGTCATTAATCATAAACTCTTAGAGAGGAGCCAATGGTCCACTCTTCAGGTAGAAGGACATGACCACTAAAGCACATTCCACACCACAAGATGCCAGGCTAGCCTTATGCTTGGTTTCATCACTGCTACCAGGAAAGAGACATTTAAATTTGGTACAATTATGTCAAGAGCAGGCAAAGCTAATCAGCAGGGTATAAAGGCAAAAATACCTGTACTCCCATCGAATCCTCCCACAGCATAAAGAAGGCCATTTAATACAGCTGCTCCCAGCGTGCTTCTCCTGTCTTGCATATTGGCAACACTCGTCCACTGGTCCTTCACTGGATCATAGGAGTCTACTGTGCGAACTCTCAAAGAACCATTGAAACCACCAACAGCATAAACCATGCCACCCATGTACACCATTCCTAAAGCAGGGAAACAGGGAGGAAAGATGAGCCATTTATTTTTATAATATGTATCCCAAGGATGCAGATACTTGACACAATTTACAGTACTCACTACACCATCAGGCTTTTTACAGTGCCCTAAAGCCACTTCATCCAGATTAAACACTAGAAGTTCTGACACCTTTAGTTACTAATAACTCACACTTCTGAATATCATGCTCGCTGAATTTCTTCTTGCTTAGATATCTCAGCTGCTTTAAGACCACATTTTTAGTATCAGTTGGTCACTTCTCATTCTTCATCTCATTTAATAATAATAGGGTATTTTAATACTAAAATTACTCATTATTATAATACAGTAATATTTAAATTTATCCTCTGTATCTATGGAAGGTAATAAAGCAGTTTATTCTACAGATTAAAAACTGAAACACAAAGATCAAGTTATCAAAGTTGTATTGTTCCAAATCAGCAAGGAATTTGAACTTTAAGGATGGTCACTGAAGTCAAGGCATAGCCCTTCTGAAAAAAAAAACCCTAAGTACTGTTCCAAAGAACATACAATGCTTTACACAGATGCCCAAATTCTGAAGCATTACCAACCACAGCAAGAAATTAGGCATCATTTACCCGCTCTACATCTCCTGGAAGGCAATTCAGCCACCTGATGCCAGCGTTCTTCTTTAAAATCATAACATTCAACACTGCGAATTGCCTTTGGTGCCTGTCCTCCAACTACCATCATCAACTAAAAGGGAGATGATAATATTTATTAATTACTTGCATATATGAGAGCACCTGAAAGATCAAAAAATGTTAAATTAATCAAAAAATGGTTAAAAAATAAAACAAGCTTTTGTACAAGAAATAATTAAAAGGGTGGTTCTCCTAAATAAGAAATTTGAGTCTTGCAAACTAGGCAAAATTAATTTTTTTTTTAAAAAAAAATACATGCAATTCGTAATTGTGGTGTCCAGAGGAAATATCTGAGATTGAAAAGCAGGAAGCAACTGGAGTCTAGGTAGAGGTCACAGCAGAGTCTGCCCTGTTCTGGATCTTCACATCCTACTCTGACCTCAGGTACGAACATCACAGATACTGAATTCTCAATAGGCCTGTGACCATCCATCACAGAACAGGGTTCCTTTGAGAGAAATGTACTAAATCTGCTGAAGGGAATCTCTTATTCCATTATCACAGTTGCCATAATAGTACTATGAGAAAATTTTACTTCATTGGAAAGAAAATAGAATCTGATGTTTGTTCCGTTTTCTTGTTCTAAAAATGAACAAAAGACTATCTTTAGCTAAAAACCGAGTAAATGCCTCATCTCAGAATATCAGTCTTTGTTAGAGGTTGGTTTGTTTGTTTTTTAAAAGAAACAGACTTACTTTCTCACTCACACTGGGCCTATAATGGTATATTTCTCAAATGCTGAAGAACTTACAAAAAAAATATTTTTTTTTAGGGGGGGGCTATGTGGGAGACTAAACCATCTATATCACAAGTAATATGCAGTACAAAGCTAATCATTTGTTATATTTTTGTGATAAATAATTCTGATATGAAAATTTTTACTGGAACAACTCAAGCAACAGTCATGTTCTTGTGAAATCTGTTGGAGTTTGAAGAAATAAGCACATTGGAAAAATAAGGATCTTACTTTTGGAAGGCTAGCAGGTGTTCGCAATTTTGTTCGAGTGCTTTTCATCAATGCTCGTTGCTCAGTTGGCAGCAAGTGATACTTCATAGCTTCAATGAGGTAATCTTTACAAGCACTGCTGTTCTTAACCAATATTTCTTCTTCTACTCTCTGTTTATTAATAGAAGTTTAACAAGGGCTGAGCATGTTAAGGAAGTAAAACAAATGACAATCTGAAATGTAATAAAGCCTGTGTTATATCACACAAATGCAGATTATTCTGACTTTTTAGATTGTAGTTTAATCACAGTTAGACGTGAATTTATGTGATGGCAATATGCAGACACTGAAAAAAAATGGTGATTCTCTTAATTAGTAAGTAGAAGAAAGTATTAGGCAAGGTAAATCATGTCCTCACAATCAAGCATGTTTCTTGACTTTTCAAATACAGAGTACAGAACACTTCAAGGGGGGGGTGGGAGAGAAGAATTTAACAAACTAGTAAGCCACCCCACAACAATAAGAAACCAGAACAGCAAAACAAAACCAAACAAAAAACCACACCCACACAAAATGGAGGAAATTCATATCACAAAAGCAGAATTTCTAAAACAAACACCTACCAACCTGCTACTATAGCTACTAACCAATGCTAATAGTAAACTGATATTTTCAGTCTTAAATATTTGACCTGACACCTAAATATTCAAAATGATCTTATAAAATTTGAAAAAGTGTATTATATCTGAACCAGGTACAGAAATGTTTCCTTTATCAGCAAGTTCTGACCAACTTAAACAATAGAGGCGATTCTGAAACTTGAAATTCACTTCTGAAGTGTTATATCAAATAACATTAAAAATGAAAGCTAACCTGATCTCAGCTAATTAAATCATTGAAATTACTAGTGTAGCATGACAAGTAGTCAGCCAAACAGATAAATTACTAGTATATGATATACTCAATGTAGCAATCTCTCATTTGATTTTGTGTGTGTGTGCGTGCACATGCATATGTAACGGTGGCTGTCTTGATTATTTTTACTGTCAGCAACACACTACATTGCACTGTTTAAAATTATCCATCTGGCATTTAAAAAAAAAAAAAAAAAAGAAACGTTCACATGCAGAAGAATTAGTATTCCTTTTTGCTTACCTGAACCAAATATTCGCGGGAAAGCAAAGGCAGCCGAACATGCTCCATCAGGCGTGCCATTAGCTCCTGCCTTACATCCTTGTCATGGTTTACCCACGCTATCACTGCTTCAAATACCTTACAGGAAACACACAAATGTGAGTCCCTTGGCTTACAAACTCAGTAGTATGAAAATATCAGTGTGCCCCCAAAACCAGTTTTTATTTATACTAAAATTCCTTATGTGAGAAAAGATGACGGCAATTACAGCTCCCATTATTTCCATATTTACCCACTACAAAATTCTGAAGATGCAGTAGCCAGTCTCTTTTTATATCATTCCTCTACTAGTGTTTCAAGGATAGCTGCACTACAGTGACAAAATGCATGCAAAAATTTCATTGATACTGAAAATCCAATAAAGCTAGGTAAACAAACAACACGGCAGCAAGGATCTTTACAATCCTCGTACTTCCTTTCTTGGAAAACTGACCTGCCACATCATCATTCAAATGAGTTATCATCACTGAATTTTATGAGGAGAAGCGATCCCAAACCTAGTTTCTCATCTATTGCACAGCAGCTCATCATACACTAGAGTGTTAAAACCTTAATTATACTCCACAGAAGCAGCATCACATGTATCAAAATCAAAGTGTGTGCTGGTTTTGGCTGGGATAGAGTTAGTTTTCTTCACAGTAGCTAGTATGGGGCTGTGTTTTGGGTTTGTGCTGGAAACAGCGCTGATAACCCAGGGGTGTTGTCGTGACCCTGAGCAGCGCTTACACAGAGCCAAGGCCTTTTCTGCCCCTCACCCCACCCCGCCGAGGTGGCGGGGGAGGGCACAAGGAGCTGGGAGGGGGCACAGCCGGGACAGCTGACCCCAGCTGACCCCAGGGATGTTCCATGCCATGTGACCTTGTGCTCAGCATATAAATGTGGGGGAAGAAGGAGGAGGGAAGGGACATTTGGAGTGATGGTGTTTGTCTTCCCAAGTAACCGTTACGCGTGATGGAGCCCTGCTCCCCTGGAGATGGCTGAGCCCCTGCCTGCCCGTGGGGAGCAGTGAATGAATTCCTTGTCTTGCTTTGCTTGTGTGCGCGGCTTTTGCTTTACCTGTTAAACTGTCTTGATCTCAACCCACGAGTTTTCTCACTTTTACCCCTCTGATTCTCTCCCCCATCCCACTGGGGGTGAGCGAGTGGCTGTGTGGTGCTCAGTTGCCAGCTGGGGTTAAACCACAACAAAATGATAAAACCAGACCTTCAGATTATTATGGGAACAGTAACACGACTTTGCTAGTTGCAGTGTAAGCAGATAGTTCTTACATTCAAAATTTCAAAAAGGTTTTAACACAAAACACTACTTATCCATACAAATCAGTATTCGAACATGTTTTTTGAATACAATTTAGCCTCATTTGAACAGAGGTGTTAGTACAGCTATATACTCCTTTGAAAAAAGAAAATCAACATGTTTTAAATTGATCACAACTGGGTTCCAAAATGATTACATCTACAACCTGAAAACCGTTAGAGGTTCAGAGATGTACTGAGCTCACTGAAGATCACAGTTTCAAATGGCTTTAAGAGACTGAGATCTAGCTAAAGGTGAGCCAATACATATTTAAACTCAAGTTTAGTTATACCAATCTACCTAGCCATCTCCCTTGCAACCCATGTTTGTTCAGTTAGGCTAAACATCCCACATATACGTACAGAGTTCTAATACCTTTGTGGGACTGCTGATGTTAAAGTTAGTACATGGCATATACTTGTTCTTCAAACTACTATTTTTGAGTTATTTATCCCTTGGTAAACCAAACTCCTGTGTATGTGACTCACAGCATGCATTCTGTTTGTTCTGTTTCAAGATGAGAAGGGACTTCCATTTAATGTAGTTTCCCTTTTTTCACAAAGGGTTTTCACAAAGAAAAACATGTTATGTGATTTAATACAGATTTAGGATTTTTTAGAGATGAGATTAATTTTCAACAGTAGACTGACAACTCTTTTGGGAAAAATATTTAACACTTTCAGGAAAAATCCTTTAAACATGAGCACAGTACATGCCTAATTTCACTGAAGAAACAAAGAACGCATCCAGACAAGCATACAAGAGCACGAAGAGAAAGCTCGCTCTCTCAATGGTATACAGATGGACTTACCTTCTCTTCTGAGGCAATTGTAAGTTTGTCACTGGATATAAGACTGCACACCTGCTCTACACCAAGATTGAGGTATTCTTCACTAAGTACGACATCAGAAAAGTGCTGTTCTGTTTGGAGGAAAAGCAGTACTCTCAAACTGTGCTAAGTGTATCCCACAACAAACATTAAAGCAGTAGAGGAAAAATAGAGGAAAACAAGTTAATATGCATGCTGTTTTGTCATACATAAAATCAATGTCTTATAACATTTTACATAGCTTAAAGCTTGGTCTCACAAACAGCTTTTATATGTACAGATTCTTAAAAATAAATGAAGTCTTAAAATCACAAACAGCTTTTATATTTACAGATTCTTAAAAATAACTGAAGTCTTAAAATACATTATACTAAAGGCAGCAATCATAGCAATTTAACATTTTCAGCATTGCTTCATTTCAGTACTTGTCCTTGACAATTACTTACATCTTATTTTGCTAATTTTGTACACACAAATACAGCAAAAAGATTCTGGAAAGAATATGCTGTCTATGCTGTTAAAAAACATGTTTTAAACCTGCAGTTCAACGTGAACAATGATGCTTTATTAGAACTAACCAGCAGTTTTGAAGTCTAATGTAGGTCAAACTGAACAACAGGTCTGGATCCTGTTGCATCTTTCAGAGCTTCTCCATGGTCATAAAAAGATTACAAACCACAATCTCTACAACATGTATAAGATGTGTAGTTTTTCCTCTTTTTTTTTTAATGCCTCAACTCAAATTAAACAAAACTGACAAAATTCAGTGTTTTAGTAGTAGAACCAGACATTTCCTTTTAACACAGAGCATGTATCTTTATCAAATTGTCATTCAGTTATTCCGTTGTCCTCTCCCTTCCTTATAATTGCTTTTTAAGCCATTCAGTTACTTTAAAAGTAGCTCCATCCAGTTACATGTTATTTTCCCCCCCTTCAGCTATTCTTAACAGAAGTTAGAAGGGACAACTGTTACTGGGAATTTAAGGATTCGCCTAAAATTAGAATAAGTAAAAAAAGGTCAAACATATTCAAACTAAAGAACTTTTTAAAGCTTTTTCTATCACTCCACTGGTGCTACTATAGTTAAGACAACGTGCTTGACAAACCATCTTAAGCTGTGAAAAAAAGTCAAAGAATGCTGAATGCTTCCAGATAAAGTAGTATAAATTTTTCAGGTCAACTTTGCAGGGTATAACAGTTTTTTTGCACTGTACTAAAGACTATAGAGCACAAGAAGATAAATCTTTGACAGTATGATTCTTGTCCTTTGTCTAGTTGAACATCCTGTCCCTTGAAACAGACAGCACAAATTGCTTCAGAAAGAAGTCCAAGAATATATATGAAGAGTATGATAATAGAACCTGCTCCCATAAAGGTCTTACTACAACCATGAAAGATTAGAGATTCGTAGCCAGAAGGATGATATTTTACCTTAACCACATTTTAATAAACAGTAAGTTTAGTGAGATACAGTCCAGTCCTTTCAAATCCTGTTAAATTCTCGACTTTAATACCTTTGTATAGTAATAATGCCACACTCTCATTGTACAAAAAGCCCCACATATAAATTTAACACCCAGTTTACCATTAGTCAGTTTTGAATTAATATCCCCATGTTCTAATGCCAAATACGATAGGGAAAGTCACAACCTGTCTTCTCAAAATCATTCAGTATTCTATATTCTTTTTCAGTCTTCATCTCTATTTAAATACGACAGTCCTTGCCTTTTCAGTCCCTCATCCTACCAGCCTTTTCATTCATGCAATCATCATCACTACAAGTCCTTCCAATTCTGCAGCACACACAATAGACACATAGTATTTTCTGCCACATTTCGGGCAATAGGAAAGAAAGGACAAGGAGAAATACTATTGATTTTTATAGCACCACCATTATTTTTTCACTCCTTACAAATCTTTACATCTGTTTGCTTTTCAGACTACAAATATGCAGTTTCTTAAGTTGAAATAGAGTTTTCTGAGGTACATTTATTGAAATAAGCGTCTGATTAATTTTACTATTTGCATATGGCAAAAAGAAATTGAGAAAGATAATTTCCATAAGTTAGTTTTATGATAAACTCCAAATTTCAAGTGACAGTGCCACAAAACAGCATTCCTGACTGTACTCAGAAGCTGAGTTAGGAAGCAAGCAGAAAGGGGAAGCAACACTCATTCAAATCTCAAACAAATCTGAGGTTCAGAAGCCTTATTCATCTTCCCTTGAGAATGTCAATCCAACAGTGTCTCATATCCAACAGGATACACTTTGAAAACTAGAAATACTCACTTGATTTTATAGACTAGTATACAAAAGACTTGCTTTTTAAAAGTCGACTTAGATTTATGATATGCTCAAAATAGGAAAAGATCCAGCTTCTAAACCAGACGAGTACAAGTTAAGAATTTTCAGAGTAATACTATGAATGTGGGGCTATCTCCTGTTTTCATGCTAGGAAAAGAACTGTAGAAGAAAATCAGAAAAAAGTAGAGAGTGCTTGAACAGAAACTGAGATAATTTTACTGGATGTCAGCCTCTTTGCTTAAAGCGTAAAACAAGGCACATGGCCCAGAGAAGGAAGAGTAAAACAAAGGGGAAATTAAAACAAACTAACTCAGTCAGTAGCTACAGGCTTAGGTTCTCAAGTAATACCTGGAAACAAATGCTCAGCTGAATGAATTACATAAAAAAGAGAAACTGGAGAGTAGATTGCTATACACATTTTAGTTATCAAAAAAAGAATTAAGGTGGAATCGCTTGTCTCTTAAGAGCCAGATCTCTTCTTGTCAAGGAGATAACTGATCGACAGATAATCTTTTGGCAGAAACCAACTGAAATTCCAGCTGAATGGATTATTCAAAATAATTAGAAACTGAAAAAGAACATGGAGATGCAAAAACACCAATTAAATCTGCGAACAGCAATTTATCTGAAGCTGTTCAAACGCTGAAGTCAGAAGGCATTATTTTATTATATATAAAAATAATGCTTATGAAATTCAGACTTTATGCTTCCTTTTAACAAGGATATTAGCATGTTTGAAATAACATGATTCAGTCCTAAAAGTTCCAAAAATACCACTTAGATCCTCTCTTTCCAGTCATTATGAGAAAAATATAGTATGGAGGGCGTGTGTATTATTTTGTCTTCTGGGTTGGGATTTGTATTATCCCATATTATTGCTCCCATCCTGAAAGCTTCAATCATCTGGAGATATTAAGATCAAACATCATAAACCTTATGACATGATTAAATATTTCATGCATCTATTCCTTGTAAAATTTCAAATTAGTTTGTTTTTTTATTTGATGCATTAGGTAACATACTACTATCTTCACGAACATCTCCTAGATAAGCAAACAGATAGAAGTATCTGGTTGGAAGTTTTCATGAAAGAACAAAATACTCCCCGCCCCCCCCAGTCAGATTTTTTCCACACAGTGTGCAGCTTTGACAGATTTGTATTGGAATCCTGCCCCACTTTTTGCCACTTTACCCAGACATTAAAGCCAGCTGGCTCCAGAGTCAGGCAGCCTGGAAACAAGCTGGCTTAGGAGCTGCAGAGGCTTGGCTCCCAAATTCCCACTTCCTAAGTAAGTAGAATCCTACTTCTTTATTATCAAAACTAAAATCTGCCTTTTTTTTAAAAAAAAAAAAAAAAAATCCCTTCCATTTTAGGACATTTCTAAAATATCTGTTCCAACTGCATATGAAAAACAGATTTTCACATTTTCGCAACTGACAGAATTTCTGTCTGAATAGCTACAGATCTGTCCTTGTCTGCCCTGTACCAGTAGAATGGGACTTCAGCTTCAGGGACAAACTAAAAGGACAAGAAGGAAGTTCTTAACATGAAAGGGGATAGTAACAAAATATCTGGAATTACAATAAATGCCAGTGTGGAGAGCACAGGAAGATAAGAGGAGCTGTAAATGTACCACTTTTTGGTATTTTTCATTATGAGTCTGGAGATGCACATTATGCATACACACAGCAGCAATAAGAACTTGACCTACCTCTTCTATCCAAAAGGCACATAGTGTTGCTGGCCATAAAGATATTGACATTAACTTTCTGTTTTTTAATTACATAGGAAGGAAAGCTATATCTGAAACCTGCAGAGGATATTTTATGCTATAAACGCTTGTGGATTTATTCACAAATACTATTTCACTCCTTTATATATTTACAGTCAGACCTTCTCTAGCTTAAATGCCTTTACAAAATGGAATAAACAAGTACAGAAGGAAAGGCCTGCTGAAGCTCCCTCAGATTAAAACCCTTTCAGAGAATAATGGTGGCCAAAAATAAAAGCCTGTAACCCATATTCTCCTTTATGTTTTATGGCAGTGGCTGCTGTCAGTGTTTGTGTATAACATTGTTGAAGACTGACTAAAGTTCTGTTCCATCACGAATAGGCTTCAGTCATTTTCTGAGGTGTTCCAGCAGCTGATGACACTTAATATCCCTTTCCAGAAATCTTTTTAGTATTTTCTACACTTTCAGAAATATTCACCCAAAGATCCTCCTAAAACCACATTAACATGTATGAAAAACGTAACCACAGCTTATCAGTGCCAGAGGCTGCAGCTGGGAAAAGGGAAAAACCTCCTCTCATTCCCTAGAGCTTTTCATGACAATAATCCAATGTATATTAGTGTGTGAAACAAAATATTACAATCAAATATATCAAGTCTCATAAGTGTCTTTTGTCTGGTTTAGGCCAACTATTTCTTTTCCACAAAAGAGATTATGATATTTTTTATAAATTAAATGGAGTATCTGCATCTTTCTGATGTGACAATGCTACAAAACCAGCTGGAACCTTGCAGTTTTTTCTGAACTGATAACCTCTTGTTTTATAGCAATACAGAACATGAGAGCTTGGAAAGATTCCAGCCCTACATTCACTTAAAAGAATGACAGTTTCTCAAACAGATAAAAATATTTAGCAAGAATTAAAGTTATTGCTTCAATTCACAATGTCATGTTTTGGGTTTTTGGTTTGGTTTTTTTGGGTTGGTTTTTTTTGTTTGTTTTTGTTTTTTTTTTTTTTTTTTTTTTTTTTTGCTTGAGGCAAAAGGTCTTTGCTAATCATAGAATCACAGGATGGTTAGGGTTGGAAGGGACCTTGAAAATCACCTAGTACCAACCCCCAATGGTCTAACATAAGGTACTGGTCAAGCAAGAACTCCAGCCTTATTACAGAGGGATGGACACAAGCTCTGCCAGTTGGAGAACGAGCAGAAGCTAAACATTGCAGAATCAGATTGAAAAAAAAAAATCTTATTTACTTGTCAATTTTGTACTTAAATAACTGCTTTTGAGAACACCATGAAATTCATGGCAGCCAAGGTAACAGAAGCGTAGCAACAGACAACTGCTACTCAGAATAGAATCATAAGAATGATTCTGCTAACTACGTCCTTTCAATCTCATGCATAAGAATGTACACAAGAATAGTCTGCAGAAGACATGCATGCTTCCAAGTCTAGTCAGGACTCAATTTTAGACTGAGAGCACCAGAATCAAGAACGCTGTTCAGTGTAACACAGCAATCCCTGCTTCGCAACACATGCTAGGATTCCTTAAAACAAGCTGCTTCAGCATGATGCTTAAAGCCAAGAAGGTTTGCTGTGTAAAGCTCATCCTCAAAAGATACTTCTTCCACAGGTGTTTCCACAAAGTTTCCAAACCCCGTACCAGCCTATGCGGCAAGTGGAAGTACATTATTATTTGTTGCTTATGATTAAGAAATATGTCAAGGCCTAAGCACAGAGCAAGGGTCTCTCTAGTCCAAGATGGCATACCCCTCTTCATTAAAAGGCTTGACCAATCTATCTTCAAACAAGAAGGATGAAAGGCCTCAGCTATGGGAAGTCCCTGACTCTGCAAAAGCAACAGGACCCAGAGCAGGACAGCTTTCTGGAATAGAGAAATGAGAACAGGTAGCATCTCAAAGTTTAACTGCAACAGAAGCTCATTCCAAGTAGTCTGTATCAATTGTCCACTATCTTCAAATCTCTCCACAGGCATCATAGATGCATATAAGTGACTCTCCTAAATTATAGAAGTCCCGCACCCTGTTACAGGAGGATCAACCACACCATAGGATTATGAAGCCCCAGTTGTAACAAAAGTTGCGTTTTTACTCCCACTGGAAGGAAGTTCCAGAGTTCCACTTTTCTAATAACTTCTGATCTACACCAGCATCCATTTGCTTTTATGGTCTCTTTGGCTATTAGCAGGAGTGAAAAGAAATAAAGACTGGGAGAAGTTCAACATCAAAATGCTTTTCATTTTCCCTAGCAGGGAAATATTTTCAGTGTTTTTTCAATCTAATAATCCTCTTCTGTACTCATTCTAGTTTCTGAGGCCTTAATCCCGAAACATCTGCTCCAGGATGCTCAGCTGTCTGTGACACAAGGCCTAATTCTGAAATGGCACAGCCACAGATCTTTGGCTCAGACTTTTGAGATTTTTTTTTCAGTTGTAAAGAAGAGCCAAAGTACAAAGAACCGTTTGAGATAAGAGTGAGGGGAAAAAAGAAGCTATGACTACTGAAATACAGGCAGTAAGAAGCTTGAAAATTCAAGAGGAAACCATTAACCTGAAAAGGTGTAAAACTGTATTTAAGAAAACCAGGGAGTCTGCAGACAGAAATCCAGCAAGACTGATGATCAGCCCATTCCAAGAAGAAATGAAAGCCAACTCTTCCTCCCTGTGAGCTTTTACCAGGAGTACTGAGCATGCCAGTGCTCAGCCTAGGAGCTTGCAAATCCCAGCTAGGGCCAACAAATAGCTTCCTTCTCGTTTCCACTTGCCTGCACTCTGCTTGCAGAGTCTCTCTGAGCACAGCAAAGGGCGTCTGAACAAAACGACCCAGAGAAGGAGCATTACAAGTTGAACACCATTCCTGTGTTCTCAAATACATTTAACAAATATTGCACTCAAGGTCTTGCCAAGGTCTTAGATTTTATATTTCTAGAAAGTAATCCATAGAAATATTAGCCTCAACTACTAAATCGAACAAAGAATGTTTAGAAATAACTCAAGTAGTTTTGAAGTTATTAAGACATAGAATACAAGTTGGAAAAAATAATTTAAAATTCAAAATTAAGCAACTGCTACATCAAAATGTGTTCCCTAAAACATTAAGTACCTGAACATTAGTTAATAAATGTAAGCCTTGCTTCCTATAGCATAAAAGGTCAAGAATGTGATGGCTTTTTTGATTTGATACTATATTACTCAAAGACAAAAAGATTTAATTAAAACTTTTTGCATAATAGCCTAAATACAGTTATCACAAAATCATTCAGTAACATACTTAGAACTTCTCCAGTAAGGTATACATGACAAAGCTAGTACTTTCAAAACCAACCTGAATAGCTTTTGCATTTTTTTTAAATTGATATATACATAATTTGAATACAATCTCACTAGATTTAAAACTTCTGAGCATGGCTGACTTGCATACCTCAATTTCACACTTAAGACAGCAAGGATACTGTTGACAGACCTCTAATCATATGAGTTTGCTGCATTTATTTTTTTCCTGAAACATCCATTCTTGATAGATACTATAACCTCCTGGAAGTGGGTAAAAAAAAATCTATACTAGAAAATAGATTTTCTAGGTTTTAAGGCAACTGAAAGCATTCATCAAAATCCTTCTTTTTATGAGGTTTAAAATTACTCAAGGCAATAAAAAGCCTATTATTTGAACCTAGACATATGAAATGAAGCATTTAGTGCTTTATTTCAGGAAAATCTTTTAACAGTTTTAACTCTGTACTAATTGTTGATGATGCTAATTGGTCACCGTACCTTTTAGAAAAGCTATGAAAAGCGATACAGTCATATTAATAATTTCTGCAGCCTTATCGGGATATTTTATTTTTAATTCCCTTTTCTGTGTTGCTCTCATACTAAACCTGACAGAATGCTAGGGATTAAGGAAGGCAGTGCAGAGAGTGCAATGCAATGAAGTAGCTCACACCCTGACTACGCACAGCATAGAACAGAGTGTGCACTGCTTTATAATTCACCACATAGATACAGCAAAAACACAGTAGGAGTTGAGCTGGCAGCTCGTGGTACAGACCAGCAGGACTCCAAGAATACAAGGACAAAAAGGGAAGCATAGACAAAGAGAGCACTTTCTGGAGGAATTTGACAGAAATGGAAAGTGGTTTGATTATGGAGGAAAAAGGTGGTTAGTTCCAAGCACAAAAGTAGTGGAGAGAGATATGAAACAGAAGAGTCAAGTGAGGGTAATTTTGCTGAACTGGAAAAACAAAAATTGGAAATTGATCTGAGGGGAAAAAGGAAAATTGCAAGACTAGTAAAATGACCTTAGCAGACAGAGAGGAAGTTAGGGGAGAGAGAGATTTACACTGCAGCAAAAGGGAAACATGATGTAGAGCAGATCTGGTAGGGAGGGAAGAAACGAAAGAGAGGAATGTGCAACTGACTATTTCAGAGAAAATGGTGGAGAAGAGTTAAAGCTGTCAGGTTCATGAACCTGAATGACTGGGAAAACACTGAAGTCACCAGTGAGCGGAGGACAGGGAGAAGGGAAAGATGGTTAGATGGAACCATCCCAGAACCTTGCATCCCTGGACCTCTA
>JMFS01099528.1:0-31521 GCA_000699545.1 Podiceps cristatus | reverse complement strand
GAGTCCCTCATCTGCAGGGTGGGAGAGAAGGTAGGCGGGCCGGGGCCGGGCGGCAGCTCAGGGAAGTTAATGTGGGGTTTTCGTTGGTGTTTTTTTTTTTGTTGTTGGGGTTTGTGGTTTTTTTTCCCCTCCTCTTTCTGTGCGTTGTGTGTTAACGGTTCGTCTGTAATAATCACCGCTAAATAAATAAAAAAAAAAAATTCTAATGAGACAATCGGAAAGTTGTCAGGTTTTACAAAAACATGTGCTAAACCGGTCAAGTGATTAAATGGTAGTGTTGTGTCTTCCGAGCAAGGATGAACAGCAGCAAACAGTTACCGCGTTGCCTCTGCGGATGTTGTTGCTGGTTCCAGTCCGCCAAGGATGGGGAGGAGTTAGCTTGGGCTGCCTGTGGCACCAGTTTCAAGTCCTGACATGATTTGAGACTAATAAAAAGGGGGTAAAGGTGTAAGAACAAAAATGGTAGTGCACTGAAAGGCAAGTTGTGATGGTGTTTTGTTTCGTGCTGTATCGTTAATCAAGGCCTTTCCAGGATGTCCCTGAGGCAATGTTAGTTCTTGCATCCCAGGGAAGCACTGGGTTCTTTGTGGGGGAGGTGGGTGATCAGATGCTGCTCTTCTGAGGGGTGGGTGCTCCTTTCAAGCACGTGAGAATGGTTCTTTACTGCTAATGGAACTGAAGTGCTGCTCTGGAAAAGGAGATGATATAAAAGGATGCTCTCGCCCAACTTCCTTGTCTTCCGTGTGAGAGTCTGGCTGGTTTGTATTGCCTGGTTGATGATGAAACTTTTTTTTTTCCTTATTTTTCATTTTAGAGTATTTCATCTTTGGAGAGCAACTTGGAGGGACTAGCCGGTGTTTTGGAAGCTGATCTGCCAAATTACAAAAGCAAGATACTAAGAATACTATGTACTGTGTACGTATGCAGGAGGTCTGGGAAACTGGGAGGTGCTTTCTTCTCTGTGTATAAGTTTAAGCATTTAAGGTAGTTTAAATGCCAAGAATGGCTTTAATTACTGAGTGCTGTTATAGAATAGAGTTTGTTTTACTACAAACAAAAGAAATAGAGGAGTAAGGTTATTACATGCTAGGTATCATTCAAGGAAAATACCTCTTTACATTACTTTGACTTGAAATGTATACAAAGGCTCAAAGCAGATAGAGCAGCTCTGAGGTTTCTTCTTCAGTAGCAATGAGAACACAGTGATGCTGGGCGATATCCTGTTTCCCAATGAAATGCTTAAGAGCGCCAAAGCTATTGGCCGCTAACGCTTATTTAATCTTATTATCTGTGCCGTTTTCTCATTGCCTGTTCCTCTTGTCTAGCGGTGAGATGCTTGTGTCTTCATAAGCCCCTTTGCTAAAGGAGGGGAGCTGGGAATGTGAAGAGCTGAAAACAAGCTCTCCGGTGGCTGACAGCTCTCCTTCCTCTCGCTAGCAAAGTGCAGGAGCAGCGGTGCCCTGTGTCGGGGTCACTGAGCAGTGCCTGAGGGAGAGGGTTTGCAGGTCTATGGTAGTAGGTAAGAGAAGTATGAAGGAGGGGTGCGGGTAAAGAGGGAGAGTATTCTAGCCCTAGCTTATGCTATGGTTTTAGAGGTACTGTAAATCTGTTACGTAGCAATGTTTGTTATTAGAAGACAAATAGTGCATTTTTGCCTAATGCAGTAAGGCATTTCTGAAAGTATAGGGTTATTTTGACTGCATACAAAAATGGTTGAGGAAAATGAATTCTTTATAGTAGGACCTGGCCTTCCCTATGCTGTGCTTAAAATCAGTTACTTTGACTTGAGAAACTTGGAATCAAAATTAAGAGCATAAAATGTGTATGCCTGTTGTGTAATCTTGCTGATACTGTATAATGAAACTATTTCTACATTACGAACTTAAAATAACGTCTTACGTCCTTGCATAAATTCTGCCACTTATATTATTTGGCCAACCCTCTGGAATACTCAGCAATTAGATGTAAATAAAAAGCACATACCTTAAGTGTACTTGAAAGTGGCGCCTGCCTTTCTAAGTAACTAGTTAAAAAAAAAAAATACTGTGGTTAAGATATTAACCACAGGATAGATCTGTAGTATCATGCTAGCACTTCTTTTTTATTTCCTTGTGAGACAAGTTTAGCTTAGAATAAGCAGATTCTATGATGCTATGCAGTTGCCAATTAACCCATGATGAATAAACAACTAACTCCATGTTCTTTTTCTGTGTCAGTGCACGTCTGTTACCAGAAAAGCTTACTGTTTACACGACACTAGTTGGGTTGCTGAATGCCAGGAACTACAATTTTGGTGGGGAATTTGTAGAAGCCATGATTCGTCAGCTTAAAGAATGCCTGAAAGTCAATATGTATAACGAAGCTGTGCATTTAGTAAGTGGTTTTTTGTTTGTTTTACATATTTCCTCATCCTTTTTCTCTTATTTCACCTTTTTGTTCCAGAAGTGCTGGACCTTTCAGTGTGTACTACAGTCTCTTCTGGCATCATTGTGCAGTGCACAGTAGATATACCAAGAGCAAATGTGTGTTTTGTGAGAAGTATTTCCTTCCTCAGGGGAGAGAAATCATATTACAGTTGCAAGATTGACTTCCAGCTGTATATTTCCCTAGTGCCAAATTGATTTGCAATGAACGGAGGTGTTCCTGCCTTACCTGTAATACAGTCAAATGTAAAAGATAGATGAAAGTCACGCACTATTGTTTTCAGAGCCGTATGACATTCTTGTGGCTCCCATGAAAAAAAAAAAAAAAAAAAAAAGACAAGGAAATTAACAGTCTGTTTACTTCATGGCTGTTATCAGGCCTGTGTTTTCATTCTGTTAATAAGGGATGAAGATCAAGCAGGCAGCTTTAAGTCCTGTCTGCCTCTGAAACCATTTGCTCACCTCTTGCTGCTAATGAAGTTTGTCTGCAGAAAGGTATTAGGACTTCAGCGGTGTCTGATTTAGCAGCCCAGTGCCAAGCTCCCCAGCTCCTTTTGAAGCCCACTTGTGAAAATCAAGATGCTAGTAATTCAGTCTATTTTGTCAAGAGACTGCTCTTCAACTGTGGGGCACATTGGTAATAAAATCCTCATTAGAACCCTGCACGTGTGGTCCCTTGGCTTCAGCTTCACCTTCTCTGGTCACACTCATATACAATTGACTTGAGTAGCAGCTAAGGAAGTGGCAGTGAAAATCTTTCCTCAGCTTTGTCAAAAGACTTTTCAAAGACTGTTCAGAGCAATGAATATCTGGAAAGTAAGAGTTTGACACTATTCTCTCTGTTGCAGTTGCTCTTCAAGTACTGAACTATCTGCTTAGCTGAAATTGTTTTCCCAGGACTTCTTCCTAGTGATCTGTCTTCAGATCAGAATACCTGTGTTGTTTTTTTGGACTACTTTTTCTGAATGTACCCTTAAGAAAAAAAATGAACCTTTCAGAAAAAATGTGAGATTTTAATTGCTAGAATTTCAACCTATATTTTCTGCTAAGACTGTTGTGATACTGAGAAGGCTTGGATCCTACTAGGGCCTTGTTTAAGTCTGAAGTCAGGATACAAATCAAAAGAGAGGGGAGAGAAAAAAAGGGGCATTGTTCTGCCCCACATGTTTTCCACTTAAATCACCATTTCTGTCAGTCTGGATTTCTGACTAAAGTGCAGTCAAATCAAGGATATATTCCCACCGTAGAGATTTTTTCTTCCCAGGCAAATAAGGCCATTTGATTCCCAGCACACCATCGGTCTGCCACAGTCCTGACACCTGAAAGTGCCAGCAGTTTTTACATAGACTGTGTAACAATCTGTATTTATGACAAAATAATTACAGAAATTAATCATGTATAATGGCATACAGCCTCAGCACTGCTGTTTACTGATGCGCATCTGGACTCATGAAACAATGATCAATCCATCTTCAGCTTTTTAGAAGTTTTTCTCCTTCTACTTCTGTAATTTTAGTGATCTGATACCATTTAGAATAGATAGAAGCACAAAGGGATTTTTTTCTGTAGTATCAGTTTGCATGTCTTCATGTACTGGTGTTTCCTACCCTTGCTTAATTAGAAATATTATCCTTGCAATGTTACTGCAATGAAATAGACTACAGACATTATAATGAACAATATATGGGCCAATGCTTCTAGTACTTGCTTTCCAGAGTTGAAAGGTGGTTGGTACAGTGTACGGTATTTCTGCCTTCGTAGTACTGAATGAATATTGTACTTTTATCGATGGTTCCTTTTAGTTATTTAAGTGTTTATTCTTTTGCAGTCAGTTTAAAAAGTATTCATTTAAAACACTTTTTGTTCTTTTTTAGGTTCGTTTTCTGTCTGATCTTGTAAATTGCCATGTAATAGCTGCACCTTCGATGGTAGCTATGTTTGAGAACTTTGTGAGTGTGACACAGGAGGAAGACGTACCCCAAGTAAGCAAAAGATCTGTACTCTCCTCTACTGCTGGTTTCAAACTTTTCTGTGCCATTGCTTCTGTACTTATGCTTGGAACAGGGATGTTTTAGAGATAGCAAACTAAATGGTCTGTCGTGCAGTTTCCTTAGCATGAGTAAAAGGAGCTTGTGGCAGTTAGAAAATGCATGCATCAGTAAGAGAGTATGGTCCTTTATAGAGAGGTAGCTGAAGTGCCTTAATTTGACTTACTTTATGAAGTGCATAGTGCCTGGCTTGTTCTGCTGTATTGATAATCTGCAGGAGGACCGTGAAAGTAATAACTTTTTTGAAGTCTGCTTGTCACAGTTCTCATCAAAAATGATACATTTCAAGCAAGAATATATTTTTTTTTTTTCATGTGCCAATCCAGTCTTTAGCTGCTGGTTTTTACAAAACAGTAGTTTTGCTGATGTTTTAATTTAAATTAAAAAGCGGTAGGTGTACGAAATCTTTTGGACCTTACTTGTATACTTAGATTTCAGTACATTTCTTTCCTGTAGGTACGATGTGACTGGTATATGTTTGCATTTCTGTCATCTTTGCCTTGGGTTGGAAAGGAGTTGTATGAGAAAAAGGATGCTGAAATGGATCGTCTCTTGTCTCAGACAGAAAGCTATTTGAAGTAAGTTGTAACCCATTAAAAAGACTCTTAAGTTGTAACCCATTAAAATTACTCTTTCAATATCTATTTGGGTATGGATTAATAGCTTTGATTATTGCTCACTTAAAAGTATTCTCTGAACCACTCTGGGGGGGCGGTAAAAACCCCCTGAAAATAGAATAGGTGGAGAGATTTTTTATTTCAGCAAGTTTTATTGTCTTGTCTAGGAGTATGTTGAAGGTCTTGCTCTGCTTGTGCTGGAGCAGCTGCAGTTGTAAGTGTGCTGTGAATACTGATAGGTGGTTGCATTAGTGCTCTGCAGTGTGACTGCTGTCCTTCTAGGTGCTTCAAGTTCACATCGTTTTCAAGATGTGATAATAGAGATGTTTTAAGTAGTCACAACCTTGGGTTTTATACACTGTAGACCTCATCAGCTGAAGAGATCAAATAGTAGTACACTAGCAATAAGAAAATACTGCTGCCCTAAATTAGCAGTTTAAAGGTCAGGTTTTCTTTCCTGTGTAAACAGGCGCCGTCAGAAGATTCATGTACCCATGCTACAAGTTTGGACTGCCGATAAACCACATCCACAAGAAGAGGTGAGTGGACTTTACATTGCATTCTTTCAGAAGGTTTGAAAAATTTTTTACTAAGGTGGTCTTATGACATTAAAAGGCACCTCTAAAAGTATTAATACTTGGAGTTGTCTCATGTTCTACGTGAAGAACTGTCTTCCAAGTCTCAGGCCTAAACATAATATTGTATGGGGTGAATAGGAGAGTGTTTTGTTGTTTGCTGACAGGCCCCTGGGGCAATGTTATGAAGTGAGGAATGATTGTAAATTGTAGTATTTGTTCGGGGCTTCTTGTTAAAAGGAGCTTTGTGAGAAGCAGAATGTAATTCCTTACTTATCCCTTAATGTTTTCCCCCTGCAAGAAAGGAACCTTTGTAGTGGCTTTGCTTTCTCAGCTCTAGGAAGTGCTAACCAAATATATAGATAGAACCTGTATACAGCTGTTACCATGCTGTCTTACACAATTAAGCCAAAAACAGTGGAGGGGAGAGGTGGCATCTAGGTAGTTTGGGGTGGAATTTGCCTTTTTGTATATTCTTGGGTTGGTGGTTTGTTTTGGGGTTTTTTTTCTCCCACCAAGTTTGAGGACAAACTTAGCTGGAAAGTGAGATCTAAATTGATCTTCTGGGAAGCTTTGGAACACGGCCCTCTTACATTTTGTTCACTGTTCTGGTTAAATCACAGTCTTAACAATTGTCTTGTTAATCATAATTTGGAGAGCTAGACTGTCTGGTTTTGATTGATATCTCAGTGTGAGTATTCTGCCTGACCCCTATCTGAACTTCCTTATTTAGTTCAATACAGGAGAGCCTAGCAGAGTGTGTTTGAGACCATGTGTTACCCAGAGTACCATAAATATGACTCTTCAGGTCCTATTTGTTACTAGTTTTGTTCCCATTTTGTAGTGTGATTATTTCAGTAAATGCAAAGCACTTCCATGTAAAGAAGTTTTGTGGTTATAACTTGAAACTTGTGTCCAGAGTTCTTTAACTGCTTTTAGCAAGAGAGTAATTAAGCAAAGCAAGCCTACTGCCAGTTGCACAGGTGTCTGTGCCGTCTCTAGGGGAATGCTGGGCCTCACGTTTGTATTGAAAACCATGGCAAAGGTATTTAATATTTGATGGTATTGTGTTTGTCTTGAGTGTGCAGTAGCTGGTAGTTTTGATTGCTCGGGGAACAGCTTTGCAGTCCTACTGAATGTCTTTCCCATTTTGATGTTGGTATGATGTCTGTTTTGATACCACTAATGAGCAGTGGCTGAAGTAGTGTGCACTGGTGTAGTTTTGCTGGCAGATTCAAAGTATGGCCGTCATGCTCAGACTCCTGGGCTGCTCGTTAGTGTTGAAAAACCTACCAGCAGTCAAATTTTACTGACACAATGTTATGTGGAATTAGGAGCAGCTCTGGTGCTTAGAAATCGTAAATTCTTGGTTTCCTGAATCAGCAGTTTGAGAAACTGGTGTTTTTTGGTTTTTTGCTTTTTCTCAATGGAAAATGGAATTTAAGAAATGCATTTCTGATAGTTCAGGGAGCAGCCATCTTTGTTTGCATCTGATGTTTCTCACCTTTTTCCTTCAGTATTTAGACTGCCTTTGGTCTCAGATTCAGAAGTTGAAAAAAGACCGTTGGCAAGAGCGACACATTCTGAGGCCCTACTTGGCTTTTGACAGTATTCTTTGTGAAGCGCTGCAACACAACCTGCCTCCGTTTACACCTCCGCCTCACACCGAAGATTCAGTGTACCCAATGCCAAGGGTTATTTTCAGGATGTTTGACTACACAGATGACCCTGAGGTATGTGATTGCTGTGGGGTATGGTGAGATGTCACAGTTCGGTTCCTGAGGCCTGAGGTTCCTGTTGGTCAAAATGTGGTGTCCCTTCTCCCAGGATACTGAGTGGCTTGAAGATCAGCATCAGTTCTGCTTTGGTACTTCTGCAGAAATGAACTAGGTGACGAAATTACTGTGCAAAGAAAATCTGTGAGGAGCAGAATTTACGGAGTGGATGTTGCAATGCTTCCATTTAGGATGACAATGTTGATCGAATTCTCTAATATCTCTAGTAAAACTACATTCATGGAGTTAGACTTTCCTTCCATAAAGTCAGCGACTTCAGTCTTTCCAGGCTAGGTGTTTATTGTAATGTTTAAAGACTGCTGTTTGCTTCTTGGTTAAAATTTGTTGATGCATATTGTGGAACAAAGGAGTGCTTAATTGGGATAGGTGAAACAGCCATCTATCTCAACAGTCTGCCTCCAGCATTGGTCAACAGCAGACACATGGACGAAAGTGTGTAGGAATAGGAAAAGAATATATACTACTTTCCCCAAGTGTTTTTATACCTCTCTTTGCTTTAGATCTGCTGTCTTTTACCTTCATTTATTGGCCCATTTTTGCAGTAAATGGGACCATGACTGTGTATTCTTTCTGCTCTATCTTGGCCATTCCTGGCTTTATTTCTTTATCATATACCAGCTTAACTTTGCTTTTTTTTTTTTTCCAGGCTGCATGGTGGTAGCCTGTCTGATGGCTTCATAGAGCAGAGGAAGAAGCGGATGCTCTATGAACTTATTATCATGTTCTCTAATTTTGTTCCCATTTCTTTTTGTACTGAGTCCTAGTATTAATTTTGTTTTAAACATCGGTCTGAGGTTTGTGTGGAACTGTCACACCATCTTCTCAGTCCTGAAGGATACAGGGCAGCTGAGACCTCACTGAGTTTACGTGGAAGTTTGACTACTTTTTTCCATCTGTGAATGTATGTAGGATAGCTTGTTATCTGTAGAACCACTGCATTAGCAGGATCTTTCATGAGTCTTAATTCTTTTTCACCAGGGCCCTGTCATGCCTGGCAGCCACTCTGTTGAACGATTTGTAATAGAAGAGAACCTTCACTGCATCATCAAATCCCACTGGAAAGAGAGAAAGACTTGGTAGGAAATGCTTAGCACTACAGGGCCCTGGAGCTTTTTAAATGTTACCATGGCTTTGGTGCCATCAGGGATTTGCTGAGTCCTGCACTGGTTAGACAAGAGCTCAAGATTAAACATTTCCTAGAGCATTTGATGAACTCGATTTACTACATTTAACTATATTAAAACTGTTGCCTGGAATACTGTGGGTCTTTAATATCCAGATAATGGACAGTCTGTATGATCCAGGAGAACAGTGGCTCCTTGGGAAGGGGATTCCTTGATAATACAGAAATGCTGCAAAAATACACAGACACGCCTTATTCTTCATGGGAGCACTGTGGAGAGTGTGGTTGTGTTACGCTTCCTGGACTTTTGAAGCAGCTGATGTTCTGGGGCACAGTGAGCCTTTCGCTGGTTCAGCTGCAGCTGACTGCATGCTGGTGTTTATGAACGTGCTTGTGCTTCCTACTCCTTGTTGCATTCTTCTCTTTGGGATTGCATGGCAGAGGTAATTGAGCTCGCTCCTGGGAGCCACTGCAGGGCCAGCAGATCTCATTAGTTTGAATTCAGCTGTGCCAGGAGGCAGTCAGGGCACTTTTCTTCATTTCTGCCTGAGGAATATCTGATGTGGGTAATCAATAACCAGGATGGTTTGCCACAGGTTGATGCTTCCAAATAAAAACCACCAAACTTTGTATAGTATGCAAAAAAATGGGCATAAACAGTGGTTTCGGTGATGGTATGTGATGAAGTGGTTTTGGTTGCAGCTGTTTGATTCAGCGAAAACTATAAATTCAGGGTTGCTGGGTTACTGGGATAGTCTGTTAATTCTCCAAGGAAAGTAAAGACTAGAGGGAGATACAAGATTTGACAGAGAGGTAGAAACAAAATGAAGGGAACTAGCAGTTGTTTGCTTTGTCATAATGATAGGTGATAATAAGCTGATTAAAAGATGAAGCATTTGAAGCCTGAGAGTTTCTTACGTAACCCATTAGCTTAATTGTACTTTCAAGTCATGGTGAACATCTGTTGTTGGGGGGGTGGGGTTGTTTTGTTTTTCATATATACATGCCAGAATTAAGGTCACCATGACTATATGTAAAATGATTTTGTGTATAGTATTTTGTGATGTAACTACATAGAGATAAAATACATCGTTACAAATTGTAGTTTAGGCAATGCTGGTGTGTTCTTGTGCTGTTTCTGTTTTAAGTGTTGTATGGGTTGATGGACAGACTTTGAAAGGAATGTTGATTTGTTTGTGCTGCTTTTGTGTGAGCTCTTGCCCAGAATTAAGCATTTTCTGTAACTTTGTTAGTTTTATCTTTACGTCACATTTGCTGTGTTACATTCTGAACGAAATGTATCTGTGGTTTTGCAGTGCTGCACAGCTGTTGAGCTATCCAGGAAATAACAAGATCCCCTTGAACTACCACATAGTAGAGGTATGGATTTTACAGATAACAACGTTGGTAGCTCTGTTATTTCATGACTAACATGTCTTAGTTACTTTCATGATATGTCCATTAAACTACAGTCTGATCTGGGAGTCAGCCAGAACCTTGCTGAATTCAACCAATGGCTTTTAAATGAGAGGATTATATGCAGTTGAGTTATATACCATTTTATGCTTTTTGTTGTCATTTAACTTGGTGCATGGGAGATTTGGTCAAGTACCAAAATTTATTTTTTAGTGCACTAGTAATCCAGGTTGTGGCATTTCTCAAACTTTAATAAAAGTTTTGCATGCGATGCTTCTATCACATGTATCACACAGTCTGAGACAGCTGCATTTGAGTCACTTTTAGTAAAAAAAAACCCTTGAATTAAAATACAAGAGGAAATGGACACAAATTGAAATACCAGAAACTCCGTTTAAACATAAGAAAAATCATTTTTTACTGTGATGGTGATTAAACATTGGAAGAGTTTGCCCAGAGAAGTTGTGGAGTCTCTGTCCTTGGAGAAGTTCAAACCTAACAGGACACAGCCCTGAGTGACCTGCTTTAGGTGACCCTGCCTTATGCAGGGGGCTTTTGACTAGATGATCTCCAGCCAGACTCAGCCGTTCTGCATGATTTTATGTTTGGACCTTGAAAATTATTTTGTTCTTCTACTGGCCCTGGAAAGAATTTTCAGTGAAATAGCAGTGTGTTTTCTCTGGGGCATCCTCCATATTAGAGAATTTTAAGTAACTGTAACACGTATCAGAAGAGCAGTATAGGTTTTCTTTTGCTCCCTCCTTTCAATAATCTGTTTTCAAGATCCAGAGCTGTATAAAACTTCATTAATTTCCAACAAAAGTTAGGTTAAAAGATTTTAGTAATAATGGCAACTTGTCCTATAAAGGCTTTATGAAGATGTAACTATAAGTAGGAATTTCAGAGCTAATTATAACAAGAAATAATCTTAGGTGTAAGATTTATATTAATAAAAGTGAGTTTGAGAATTCTGCTTGGCACCAAAACGTCAAATACTTTGAATGCTGTAAAGTTACATTACTTTTGGTCAGCTTGTTCTTTTTTGTACTCTGAATTTAGAACAGAGGAATCTTAACAATAGTTTTCTGCCTTAACATCGAAGTATCTTCAGGTGCTGTATATGGCTGTGTGCTTTATGCTGAGCTGTACACTAATGCCAACAAATAGTTACTGCGGTTCCTGATGAAATAAGTTTAAAGGCCCTGGAAATTCTTTGATTCAGAAACTTGTAGGATGTGAAAATAGCAAAGGTTTACATAGATGAAACTACTGGGGAAAAAAAGTGCAAGATTGGTGTACAAATTCTTTGACTATTACTGTAATAATTTCCTTTTTCTTGCAATTTTGAGTTATTTTAGAATATTAATTTCATTACTTATCTATGACCACTTACTTTTAATGAAGCTCCAGAATTTTTAGGGCTCAGCATGCTTTTTTCAGGCTCTTTCTGCTTACTACTGCTCCCTTGTAAAGTCTTTCTTAAAACAGGCAAGTTGGTGATATGTTTAACAGTTTAATCTGTGAAATTTCACTCACTTTTTCAGTAAGTCACAGAAGTGTAGAAATAATACAGTCTAAGAAATAAAGTGTTTTTTAAGGTTCAGAATGTAGCAGTTAGGCAGAAGTAAATGTAGCCTGAAAGTGGTTGTCAGTACCTTCTCGCATATGCCTACTTTGAGGTCCCTAGGCCCCGTGTTGTAGTTTGTCAAGCGGAGCACAGAATGCTCCATGCTACCTGGAATCTGTGTGAAACACTGAAATGTGGCACCTCTCTCTCGGTAGCTTCTTATTGATGCGTACGTGGATATTTCTGGTAGCTGTGAACAGAGAGTGTCTGGGCAGCATCGTCGGCTTGTTGGACTGCTATGCCCTGTTGTGCTCCTACAGCTTTACACTTGACAGAGTTCAGACATTGAGATCATCAGTATCCTGATCTTTCTGGTGGCCTTGTTATTTTCATAAAGATGGTGTGCCAGTTTGAAACACTTGATCTGAACGTTTGATAATGAACATGTGATGAATATCACAAATACAGTTTTACGCAGTATCCTAAACAGATAATGACTGATCATCCAGTTGTTATCTCCCATTTTAAGAAAATGAGCAGTTTTCTACCTAACAGGATCCCCTCTACCTTTTTGCCATATCTGTCTTAACAGTACGTCCAAATTATACTGTCACAAAGGTTCTCCAGCTCCTTATAGTCTCTTCATGATTTCAAGTCCTTCCTTAGAATGAAAAGTTCTAGTCAGTGTGTTTTCATGTGCTGTTTGTGAAATCTATAAATGGATGTTGATTTTTTACACTAGTAAGAAGATTTTCTAAAGCTTACTTATTTAAGCTTTAGTTCTCCTGCATTTATTCAGAAGTTTAAATTTAAAGAGGAACTTGGCCAACCATAATATAGGCAAACTTGAAAATAAAAACATGAATGCTGACTGCAGGATTGGTTTTGGTTTTCTTTAAAAGGATCCTCTGCCATGGGGTACTGAGCACATATTTTTGTTGCATGAAATGATGGTTTTAATTTTCAGTTGAAATTTTTAGCTTTATTTATGTGAGCTTTTGTACAGGTGAAAAGAGGACACGATGGAAAAGATATAGATGTAATTTTAATGCAAATAGTCTTTCATATTAAATGCTTAGGCTTCATTTAATATGTTTAATGTTCATATTTCTTACTTAACAGGATCAGATTCAGATGATTTCCGCTTTTCTCAGGTCACGTGGTAGCAATGCAGTAGGTCATATTATAACTATGCCCATTTCTACAGTTACGTGGCGAGTTTGTTAGACAGATGTATAATGCTGGTGTTGTGTTAATATTAAATGATAAGGTCAGTGAAGAGTGGACTGTATCAGTACAGTCTAGGGTTACCACTACCTTCAGAAGTTTATTTTTCCCAGAACATGCATTTGACAGAATATCATGGGCCTTTTGAGGTATGTTATTGTTTAAGAGTGATGGCCACTATTGTGAAGCTGAGAGTTGTGCAGGCCACGTCGGACTGCGCGCTGATTCTGTGTCTTCCACTCCTACAGGTAATATTTGCAGAATTGTTTCAACTTCCATCTCCACCACACATTGAAGTAATGTACACAACGCTCTTGATTGAACTGTGCAAACTTCAGCCCGGCTCTTTACCGCAAGTTGTATCCTTTCTGCGCTGCTGGAGAGCATTTGTAAAATGCAGTCTTTATTTTGTTTGTTCTGTAGATGATGGGATAGCAATAAATACTGGCAGTATTAATATTTTACAGCAGCTGCATGAAACTTTGCCTGTACCACTCGCATGAAAGAATAGCACAGCCCACTTAGCACAGGTCTAGATTTGCCAAGCAGACAAGTCTCTTCAGCTTTCTGGACAGTGCCCTGGTGCTTCCTCTGACCTTCCCAAGAAGTGCTGTCTTGGTGATGGGATAAAATACAATACTCCTGTTTGTCACTGCAGGCTGCTTAGGTCTGTGGTATGGTCACAGACTGGCTGAGAAAGAAAGGAAGTGACAGACTTGGTCTTTTGTTCTAACAGTTGTGTGAGTGCTTCTACTCTTTTTTTTTTATTATTATTATTAGGAAGTGTAGCAGTTGATTTAAAGGAACTTGCCGGAGTTCCCACTCAGTGCTCCCACTAGGAGCATTCAAAAGGTTAATAATCATCTGTCAGCTCAGACAAGGCAGCTAAATGCTGAGGAAGCAGGCATGACTCCCAGCTAATTCTGGCTGTTAGCTCGCCCCTACTTTGCTGCCATTTTAGATCATGTTAGATTATTGTATTAGATCAAGCTACAGGCTGAGAAGGGAGGATGGTTAACAGATATCTATCCACCAGTAATTTCATGCCCAAATTTTCATTCTACTTCATGATACCACTCACTGTTTGCAAATCACATAATCTCAATGATTAGAGCCAAGTCTATTTCTAGAATTGGGCAGATGCCCATGCAGGAAGTTTTTAATGTTAATGGGGATACTGTAAGAAGGATAAAGGCCTTGTTGGGTAAAGTCAGTGTATACATACTTTCTCAAGCTTTCAGTGATGATCAAAGATTATTTGTGGATAAGCATCAACAGCAGCCCATGAAGCTAGACTGTTGAGATTACAGAAGTACTCCATAAGGAGGTTGGTGTCTGTTCATATCAATGTAGTGTTGCATGTTGCAAATTCCGGCTTTCTATGGAAAGAGCCAACAGTCTTGTTGCAGTAGTGGAAGAAAAACAGACTGGGGTTAGAAAAAACTCACAATATGCTTCATTTTTTCCACATTGGATTTCCTGTGGCTTACCTGATTTCTGAGTAGGGAGTTTTCAGTACAAAAAGTTGATGACATTCTATTAGAAACCCGAAAGGAATAACATCTGACTTACCTAGTGCTTTTGTGTAAACCTTAATAAGAATCTTTCAGCTTGCACAAGCCACAGAAATGCTTTACATGCGTTTGGATACAATGAATACAACATGTGTGGACAGGTAAGTTTGTTTTGGAGACAATGGAAAATATTCCTCAATATCCAACATACAGGAAAAATTAAGAGGCTGTGGAAAGAGCAGTCAGAAATCCTTGTTAGAACTTGGTGCTATTCAAACTGTTTTCTGGCTTTGAGCAATCTAAAGAGAAAATGGAGGAGTGACTGTTTGCCTCTCCTCCCTAGAAACACTCCCCCAGAGATCAGAAGTCTAGCTATCTGTACAGGACAGTTAAGATTGGTGACAACTCTTCTGTGTTCAAAGCTGTTCATAACTGGATAGTACTCCCTTAGCTAGTGCTGTGCCTGCTCCCCAGTGGCCTGGGAGGTGGCTTGGAAGTGGAGTTAGTGGCATGTGTGCCACCAGAGGAGAGTGGTGGTGATTTTGCCCTTTAAATGAAGTCTTAATTGTGTAGGAGAGCTGTTAATTACTTACCAAAAATGTGAAAGTTGTGTATTCACAGTAAGTTTACATTTAATTGTTAGTTTAATAGGTCATACCTTTGTATGAAACAACTGAACATGATGGGGTATGTGGCCCTAAAAGGTGCTTTCTGACTGTGTCTGAGCTCAGTCTTTTGTATCTGTCAACATAAGTGCCTGTTTAATGCTTTAATAAGTTCAGAGTTTATGCTTGTCTTTGAACAGTAGAATGCATTTATATGAAAATCTCAAAGCTTTTCTGCGCTTCTGGCATTTAATGGAGCTTTCTTTTTCCTTCAATAAAGATTTATTAACTGGTTTTCTCACCACTTGAGCAACTTTCAGTTCCGTTGGAGCTGGGAAGATTGGTAAGTTTCTCTCCTTTTGATTTGAACCTGATATTGCAAAAACCTTAAAATTTCAAACTTATCTGGGAAGTATCACAGCGTAGTGCCCCTGTTAATTGCTTTCCTCCAACTCTTCAGAGATCTTTCTTAATCTGTTCACCACCACTCGGTGGTAGATTATCTTTATAATCTCTTTAGTCACTGTATTGTCCCTGGTGAACTTTGTGATAAATCTCGAGCCTCTGTAAGCATTCCCTAACAGGGGGAGTAGAAATGAGATTTCTTTAATCTGTCCTGCACCCGCAGTCAGTTGCAAGCAAATTTTCCAAAATGACTCACCAATTTACTTTTAATGGTATGCCCTGACTCTTAGTATCCTGTTTTCATTCTGTAATGTTGCTCTCTGTCCTACCCTAAACCTTTCATTACAAGCTTTGTCCTTGAGACTTTGTGATCCGTTTCCCTCATTGCAAATACTAGCACCTGAAGTTCCATCAGAGCTGGCCCTGCCATCCATTCTTACCGTGCCAGGTCTTGAACTCGTGTCTCTAGCAGGAGCTCCCTGGACTCCATCAGTATCTAACTGCAGGTTCCCTTGAGCTTTCCATTCCAGGCACCCATGTAGCAAGAAGGATCACCTCGGCTTAAGTCCTCCCCACAGTAACTTCCACAGCCTGCTACCGTACATGCTTCCATAGCTGATCTGTCCTGGTGTCCTTGTGGAGAGGGGTGTAGTTTTTCTTGTGATACGTTTTTGTGGTTCAAGTTTCCTGTGTTGTCCTCATGTGGAGTTAAGTGCTTGCTGGCTATCCCTGTATACATCCATGTTGACTGACCAGGCAGCAGTCTTCAAAGGGCCGGTTTTTCTTTGCCTGGATATTCCTTGATGGCAATACTTCTGTGATGTTCTCTCACAAGCTGACATTTTTCACAAATCTTTCAAGTGGCTATATTTGAGACTTTTCTTTATCTGAAATGCACTTGAAATCAGACAGAAGTTCAAAAATTCCTGTGAGAGGGGAACTGACTATGAAATCGCACACGGTTCCTTTCCTAAGGACAGGGAAAGCCAGCTCATCATAAGCACACATTATTTTTAATCTGGTGGGGGAAGGGAAGCTACTTGAAAATGTATCACAGAGATGAGATTACAAGAACGCTAATGGCCAATAAGGAACTACTGATAAACTTACCTCATTGTCTTAAAGTTGTCTGCACTGTAAAACTGTCAAGCACTTCAGTGGTCCTTAGACCTTGATTGTTGTGTATCTGTTAGTCCAAGCCAAAAAGAGACCAAAGCACAAATTCTTTTGCTAAAAGCTTATCACATTCTGTCCTTTGATAGGTCAGATTGTCTTACTCAGGACCTTGAAAAGCCCAAACCCAAATTTGTGAGAGAGGTTCTGGAAAAGTGCATGCGGTAAGTAAGACCTTTTGGTAGTTGCATTCAAGGCAAAGTTTGATCTTTGCTTCTGGATAATATCTGATTCATTTCAACTTGGCTGTTGTCTTAGACATGTCTGTTCTCACAATTCTGTTTCAATCAAGAGATGAGTCTGTTGTTTGTATGATTTTAATCCAGTTTACCTGCTGTAGAGACACTAAAGAGAGGGAGAAACAGGTGGAGCAGATGGTAGTGAGTGAACTATCCTAGGTATGCACATCTGTAGTTACATAAAAACATGCTTCACCATAGGCATGGAAAGAAACAGAGTTTAGGTGATATTCCTGGAAAGTATTCAGCATTCACAGAAATGGAGGGAACTATTAATTTCACTAAAAACTGATAATCTCATCTTGATTCTTCTATGCCTCTGATGTTCATTGACCTTAAAACAACCAACCAACCACCCTCCCTCCAAACAAACAAAACCCCCAGACCCAACAACAAGAGTGCATAGTCAGGGGTGGACTTAGAATTGTTGAGACAGAGTGATATAGGGGAAAGAAAAAGCAACATGTTCAAAAAGCCTATGTTATTCAGCATCTTATATGAAAACGCTCATGGTTTTGGGTGAATTCAGTATAGGAAATGTGAAGGTATTGTACTGCAAAACAAATGAAGTTTTCTCTGTGGGACTCTTTCACTGAAAATTCTGGTAGCAAAATCAAGCCTTTGTGGGAGTGAAATAAGCTGGAAAGTAAAATGAAGACATCCAGTTTAATATTTCTTCTGCTTTGAGTACCAGTGTCTTACTAGTTTTCTGCAGCGCATCTTAGACGTTTGCATACAACATTCTATGAGGAAAACTCTTAAATCTTTTCACAAGCTAAATTAATTGTATGAGGATGAAACTCTAGCATCAGGATGTTCAACTGGAAAGTTTGGTTTACTTAGCTCTTACTACCCAGCAGAAACTATCATTTGGTGTATAAACATCCTGGTTTTTGTTCTATGGAAGTTAAATATGGGAAAACCATTATAAAGCAGTCACTTTAGAATTATCCCTAGTATTATTCCCATTTTAATGCTATTGCTGTGAAACTTGTTATTTCCAGCCTCTCCTACCACCAGCGAATAATAGACATTGTTCCTGCAAGTTTTTCTGTCCTCAGTCCTGCTAATCCAGTGTGCATTTACAAATACGGAGATGAAAGTAATAGTAAGTATTAAAGTTACTGAGGGGTCAAGTTGAAGAAAATAGTGTTTCAGAGCAAAGGAGCACACTAGACTGACTGTAATATTACTTGTCTTCATAAAGAATACTGCTGAAATAAGCATGCATGGTTTTCATATGGGCAAATATGCTTTGTGTGAACAATTAATATATATTAAGCCTGGATCTCTGTAATATAATCCTCTTTGTTCCTTTATGAAGAAAACAAAATCCAGATACATGAAGTTACTTTTGCTGAGGTGGTTGTGGTTTTGTGCAGCATTGTTTGCCAGAAGTCTAAAATTAGCAAATTTATCTGTTTCCCCTGTTTGGGCACAATACTATGCAAAAGTCAGCATGTGAAGTGATAATGTGCATTTATTTTTGAACTTCACGGAACAGTAGAAGATTATGCATAAACTTGGTTTAGTGAAGCATACAGGGGCAGCAGATGATGTGAAGATTGAGGTAGAGATACCTTATTATTCCTTTTATTACTCAGTATAAAGACAATTGTAAGCATAAAAGTGTCATCATCAAAGATACAGTGAGGAAAACAAGGAAGCATTGTATTTTTAGGAAATTGGTGGAAGCTGAAGTAGAGCTTTAGACAGGAGAGTGATTCCCCTGACTTCAGCTCCAAAGGTTCTGTAAGTTTTACTTGTAATTTAATGTGAAGACCAGAAAATGTATGGAGTGGTTTTATGGAATATTGATGTGGACAATGATGTGAGAAACAGTTAGTTTTGGGTATAGCTGGGAAGTCTACTTGTTTCTCTGAGAGGCAAACTGATGTTAAAAGTACTTGCCTTCTACGTATTTTTGACCTCTTTACTTTTGTTTAGGATCTCTTCCTGGATATACTGTGGCACTCTGTTTAACAATCGCAATTAAAAATAAGGCCAGTAATGATGAAATCTTCAGCATTTTAAAAGATGTGCCTAATCCAAACCAGGATGATGATGATGGTAAGATATGTGCTGTTAGGCTTTGGTAAAATGTAATTTCTTTTGTATGTAGACTGATCTGCCATCCTTTGGAGCTGTGGGTGTGGTGGTTAACACAGCTGTGTGCTTTTCCATGTAATAGCTGATTTCAATTTATCAGTAAATGGAAATAATACACCATTGTTAGGTTTGTTGTCAACATCTTGGATGCATAGGCAGGCCTGTTTTTCTTAACAGAGGTGACCTGGTGCTTGAGATGTGTTTTCTTGTGATTATTGACAGAGGTAGCATGTAACATTTCCTTTGCCTTCAGCAACAGAGTGCAGTTTGTGCTGTTGTCCTCGTGCCCAAGACTGAGTGCATGCGCCTGGTTTGAGAGGTCCCTTCCTGTCGGTGCAGTCCCACGACAGATAAGATAGCTGGCTGTAGTCTTCCGTAGATAAAGCCGCATGATGGGACTCCACTCCCGTTCTTTTTAGCAGCCACAGATAGCATTGATTCCTAAAGACTCTGTGGTTTACGGGGTGAGAACAAGCGTGAGAGAATTAAGAAGTGATCTTTACAATGGGGACAGCTTCAATATTTCTGTTGTATTTGCAAGTGTTCTATTATGCAAGCAGAGAGCAGTAAGGATCTGTTTTTTGCACTAGGAAACTGCCATGTTTCCCGATTTGCTTTACGCATCACACACTGAGTGCTGTCCTGCCTGTCTTCAGCTGCAGGTGGCTGCAGCTACAGGAGAGGACTCGGCACCGTTCACCTCTAGTACCCCTATTTGCTATGCACGTTTGCTGGACCCTTCTCCCATGTCATAAATAGCCAACTGCTATACCTTAATCATCCTTACCTTCCCCTCTCGTCATCCACTCTCCCTTCTTTATGGTCTGCCAGGCCTTCAGCTTGACGCTTAACTCTGCAGTTTCCTTTGCTGTCTTTCTCTGCTGCTGTCCATCAATGTTGTTACATGTTGGTAGGATGGCTGTGTCTCTGATAGCTTCTTTGCTGACCTGGAATTCTTTCCACACGTTCTCCCCTTGGCAAAATAGGAGCCTAAAGATCTGCACATCTTGGAAAGTCTTTACTAGCTTCCTATTCAGCCTTGCAAAACCCTGCTGATGAAACTCTCTTTTGTGTGTGTGAAATGAGTTAAAACCATAAGTTATCGCTACGGTTTTTATGAGTAGCTTATGTGCTCTACTTGAAGTACTTACAGTTTCAACTTAATAACTTGCAGATGAAGGATTTACCTTCAACCCTCTGAAAATAGAAGTCTTTGTTCAGACTCTGCTCCATCTAGCTGCAAAGTCTTTCAGCCACTCCTTCAGTGCCCTGGCCAAGTAAGTGCATTATATCCATTATTTTGAGGGCTTCCAGAACTGTTTAATTCTGATGGTGAAATGCATGATTAAAAACTGGGTTACAAGCTTCAGCAATATTTCAGGTGCTCCACAATGCAATATGATTGGGAAAACTAATGGCACTGCTTACTGGAGGAATCGTATAAATGCTGGGTTATATATGTGCATGGAATTAACAGAAATGTGTACATTACAACCATGTCATGTAAATCAAACAAATGAGACAGGTTTGGAACTTGTAGAACACAAAACTCCATTTTAGAATTGCTCATCTGCTGATTAAGGTGAGGAATGAGGGTTTCTCCTTACATTTGAATGACTGAGTATCTCTCGCTGCAGTATCTTGTACTATAATTATGACGGACTCTAGAACAGTTACATGTCTGTATAAAAAAATGAAAAAAAGAAAGAAAACATGAAACTTCAAAGCAGTCTGCTGTGAACTTCTTGTATCTACCAAAGCACAGTAAAATCCATTCTAAAATACTTTAGACTGCATCCCTTAAAGATATGCTTTAACTTTTAAAGAGTTTACTGCACCTTTTTTAGCAAAATAAATAATTTTTAATTCTGTATGCTTTACAGTTGCTTTTAAGTGGTCTTGATACATGAAAGGTAATCACATGCATCTTAACAAATTATTTTTTTATCTGTCCTTAAAGATATATAAAGCTGTTACAAACACATGCACCTAGGAGCTTTACAGAGGCTACGTTGATCAGAAGCTCTAGGTAGTAACCTGCAATCAGTAGCACAAGAGGCAGGGTGATCAGAATACTTAGAGCCATGGTATTTTCACTGCTGCACACCACAGTGTCAGCCATGAGATCAAAAAGAGCCTCTAACGCTTTATAGTTATATTACAATAAGCTGTGTTGTGAATGCTGTGTAGCAGTCAGTGTAACTCTGCTGAAATAAAAGCTTTTAGCAGCATTTCCTTCAAAAAGAGGCAGATTGGGTAAGTGTCTAAAGTTGTGAAAACAGATATCAAGAGGAAGGTCTAAGGCTCAAAAGGCAGCCAGTTTTCCTCCAGCTGTGTATAGATAAGCACATGAAGCATGAAAGTGCCTCTTGCTTTTAAGAGTATGAGAAACGTATCCCAGCTTCAGGGAGTAGGTTCACCACTAAGATTTAAGTTGCTTTTAGGAGCTGTCATGTCTTTGTAGATTATTTTGGCTCAGGAGGGTTGTATTTTCTAGGGAATAGTTGTTCAAGAATTGCAGCAGATAGTCAAAAATTTTTCTGTTGGCAAATCTAAGCCACTTGTATCTGCTGCTCTTTTGACCTCATCCCAATGCTCCACTGACTACTTATATCTATTAAAAGGTTTCATGAAGTCTTCAAAACGCTTGCTGAAAGTGATGAGGGAAAACTCCATGTTCTGAGAGTTGTATATGAGGTGTGGAAGAATCATCCACAGGTAAGAGGTTGCAGTGTCAAGTATCTTTTGTGAGCTTCACCTCACAGGAGTTGTATTTAATAAAAAGCATTACAGTTTACTTTATATCCTTAAAAACAAACAAACAAAACAACCCCAACAAACAAAAACCTCCAAACAAAACTTGTCTATTGTAATCTTATTTGAAGGAAAGTTCAAATTGTATTTACTGTTATTACTAGCACCTAAAATGAAGGCAGGACCTAAAATATATGCCATCAGTGCAGCCACTTCTTCCCCTGAGATCATTGTGGGAAAGGCTGTCATTCTGACTCAGATTCGTACTACGCTGTTTGTTGTAGAAGAGAATAACTTTTGATAACATCATGTTTCTATTCAAAACTGGAAAAAAGTATAGATGTGTAAATGGAAATAAGATGTGGATCTCGTATCAAAAGCAGGCCACGTTCTTAGAAATGTGGAAGCCTGGGGGGTTTTACGGCCTTTTTGTTTTCAGTTGCTACTGAAAGCCATGCAGTTATTCCACAAAGCTCATGTTGGAGTCACTGTTGTGTGTGGGCCGAGTGAGTAGAACTGCAGTCAGTGGCTGTTCAGAACAAATCAGTCTGACAGTGCCTTGATTATGTTCATTCTTGAGCCAGAGGAAATAACACCCTAAAAGACCTATGAAAAATGCCTTAGTTGTTTAAGCTGTTCAGTTTCTTCACAACAGTTGTTTTCTCCCTCAGCTGTCATTCTTCTATAAATAGAAATTGATAAGGAACTCAAACTGAATTTGCTTGCATTAATTATTTCATGTATTCCTGACTGGTGTGTTTGTGTTGCACTTTATTGTGCTTGAAAGTGGACTGTCTCTCACAGCTGCATAGGCCAGACTTTCAGAAGTGATGCCACTGAGGACAAGGGGTAATCCTTGCAGCTACAACTGGACCTGTGGTCCATTTTCTGGGGGAACAACTGAGCACCTGAAAGATACCTATGCAAGATGTCACCTCTCTTCTAAGCACAGTAAAACCATCAGAAAAACAAGATTTTTTTTTTTATAGATACGTTTTAAACTTCCTACCCAATTACTGACCTTGAAAATGTGACGATTACAGTCTGACCTACTTTTATTGCTGTTTAACTGGATCAGAAGAAATTACTGCAATCTGATATCCATATCCTCTTCCTCTTTGTTTCCTTATATTGCAGCGTGACCAAACAGAGATGGAGCTTTCAAACCCAGACTAAGCAGTCATGTTAGATTTTTATGAATAAATCAAAATTGCTTTAAAAAATACAAAGTGCAAAAGTTATGAAGGTCTGCTGTTCTACTTGATCGTGGAACTTAAATTTTCCTCTCTTGCATTTATTGCAGTTCAGTCTTTTGCTTCTGGTCAAGCACTTTCCTTTGAGTCCACAACCTCCCTGGCACACAGAAGGAACAGTGCCTGGACAGCAGGACACTTGTCCAGAGTCCGTTTTCCTGCCACTCACCCTACTCCCGTGTCTATGGGAATGTCCTTTGATTTGGTTCAGACTATCAGCAGTATTCACAAGGCATATAGTACTAGTGAGTGATCTATGTAGATAGATTTAGCGGTAGGAGTTAGTAGTCTCTGGACCTGTAAGTAAGGTTGTGGTAGTGACTTCATAAAGAGACACTTTAACATGGAGATTTAATGTTTTCCCAAGATCACAGGTCTGTGTTTCTTGGAAGATGAGGCTCAGTAATCAGAAATTCTTCCTGGCAATGCAGAAAGACAGATAGAGCATAGGATGCTATCCTGGGTCTTGAAAGTTGAGTGCTGAGTCTTCTGTATGATTCATTCAGTTATTTTAATTTTCTTTCCTTAAAAGGAGCTTTGTTACACTTCCTTATTTGACAATGGGTGGTTGTAAGGATAAATACAGTGCAGGCTGCGGTTCTTAGAAACTGTGGCATTCAAGCACATGAGTAACTAAGATAAGCGTTTTTTCTGAACAGCTTGCAACTGCTTTAGTCAGTAACTCCTCTCTGCAGTTGCCTGCTAGATTGCTTGCAACCCCCCCAAGAATCATGGCAGTGCCTGTAGCAAGTAAGAGCTTCCATTGACTGCGCAGCACTGGCTCTGTCCTGAAATGGATAGGTCCTGTAGAGAAGAGCTGACTGTCACATTTAAAGACTGTTACTGCTCAAGGAAAGTAGGCTAACAGTAGCTCCTTCCTTGTGGAGATCTGACAGGATATATGCTCTGGTTTGAGTACTGCATTGTCAAATACTAAGACTTCTGTGTTTAAGGCCTCACTTCCAGCTATGATGCTTGTATTTTTCGCTTTTGTATGAAAGGATGTGTGTTAACAAGGAGTGATCCATCACTTTCACAAGAAACAGATAAGGTTTTTAGAATCAGAATGCTTTATGAAATTGATATAGATCCCCTAATATGAGCAGTTTCAGGCTAGACTACTCAGCTTCCTAAAATATTGAAATTACCCAGCAATATCACTAATGTACAGTTGCATCAAACCATCTGAGGTTTTATCTGAGGTTGGAATACTTTACATAGATTGTGTGTGCAAGCCCTTATTTTGAATTACTATCGTGTCTTTCACGAAATACAGATGATTGCTGTGCTTGTGGACAAGATGATTCGGACACAAATTGTTGACTGTGCTGCAGTAGCAAACTGGATCTTCTCTTCAGAGCTTGCACATGATTTTACTAGGTAACAAGAATTTATCTTGGGTTGTTATTTGTCACTGATTTACTATTTTAAGTGGCCAGTACACAGTTTAATCTATGAAAACTGACTAGTGGAAGAAAAAGGTACAATTAAACTTTTAGTCCTTATACAAAATATGTACTTTAGCATTCTTCTTTCTAAGTTGGAGTATGAATGTTTACATGACAGTGCAAGAATGTTGCTAGCATGTCATTTTTCAAATACTCTCTAAGCCAGCCAAAGCAGAACAACACTAGAACTATTTCTAGACCAAGTCTGTTGCTGTGTGTTACATAGCTGCTAGCTTAGTGTGGTCCTGGTCTTTGGTTGAGGTATGTAACTTGTACCACCATTGATACACTGCTTATTGAGAATGGGAGAAATGTTTGGTCTGCAAACTCAATTTGATGTTGATAGTCCTGCAGTATGTGTATGAAATTCAATGCTGGTTTGGAAGTGTACTGCAAAAAATAAGAAAGAAGTTGTTGTTAAGCTTTCTTACTAGACAAATACGCTTTCCTGTATGCCAAGTGTTTGCTCACTCCAGTAGATGTCTTAGAGGATACTAAATTTTTTTAAATTCCCACAGATACATTTGTCTGTAAGAAACTACATTTAGTTTTCTGTCTTGGACTAGTGTGTAATGTAGTGTTTTGAGCTTTGTGTCTTTTCTAGGTTTTATATCTGGGAGATCTTACATTCCACAATTCGTAAGATGAATAAGCATGTTCTGAAGATTCACAAAGAACTGGAGGAGACTAAGGCAAGATTGGCCAGGCAGCACAAAAGAGTGAGTAATTTGTTTGTAATTTTTACTTATTTTAAGCTAAGTTATGAAAACCTGCACATTGTCAGGCTGACACATAGTTGGGTTTGGGAAAAACAAATATGTTTATCGGGAAGCATGTTTGCAGATGTGGTCATCTGTAGCACTAAGACATCACAAGCTAGATGCATGTTCTCATTCCATCTTTCTAATGGTAGCTATAACCTAAAAATTCAGTAAAATATTGAAGGGAATTCATACGTATTTGCTCTGTTCAAGCTTTCACTCACAAGTTTCTCTTCCAATACGAGCATGTCTTCCGCTTGCCTTCTAATCTGGATTCCAATTCCCTTATTAGATAACCATAAGAACAGTTACAAGTTATTTATATTAAGTTCTGTTAAAGAGTACTCTTGTGGCTTCCATGCAGAAGTGCACGGAAACAGCTATTTGCTATTGAAAAGTTGGCTGTTACTGTTCTTCTGATGGGTGCTGCTGGATTCTAACACTGGCTTCTGTCGCTTCCTTCTTCCAGCTTACTTTTCTGAATACCATTGCATGATCTAGGTTACTATATAAAACAGACTGATGAGCAAGCAGCTGCTGTTGTGTTCTGTTGTCCTAGGTGGGACAGTGAAACGGGGTGAGAGAGAGTCTTTTGTGGCAGCTGCAAAAGATGGGGCTGAGGAAGCTTGGCTGAACGCAATACTTAGTCATAATAGAATGAAGCTGGTTTACAAACACGTTGAGAGTTGCAGAAAGCAAGAGAGAATTTCCGTGTTTGTATGTAGTCTGTGTGTATGGTTACCTGCATAAAACCCTTAGCTAGTTCCAAAACTTTGGACAAACGTCCTGTCAGAATTTGGCACATGGCACAGAGGCTGCTGATGGTTTTTGAAGAAACCTGCACAAGTCAGTTGTTTTTCTAGAAGTTTCTGTAGGGAGAAGACTGACACCTCGCAGTTTGCCAGTGTCGGTTCATCCCAGCCCCTTCACCTTGTTTCCTTCACTCCCAGCAACAGACATCCTTATTGCTTGCATCCTCAGTCTACATTGCTCAGCAGTTCATAAATGCCCATGATGATTGAAGACCTAGATGCAGTCATTACTGTGAGGCAATTTGCTTCTCTGGCATCTCTAAACAAACACACCAGTGTTGTCATTTCTGTACTTGTCTTTTGCTGCAGCTCTTTATTACTGAGTACTTTAAGTGAGTATTGCGCCAGGAAGAAACATTTATATGCAACAGTGAGCAGTTCTGCAGGCTGTTGCTCTGCTGCGCGACCGTTCCTTTTAGAGGAAGTAAGCCATCAAGTTTTGATGTCCCCAGCATGAAGTGGATTGCCTTACTGTGGGATGAGTCCAAGGCTTACATGCTCTTTCTTAGGTCCTATTTGTCCTTTAGCGTTTTGAGTTCAGGGAACTTCTGTAGATGGGGAAAAAGCAGGTTCCTATAGAGATAATAAAATTAAATTCTTAGTTGCTCTGGTAATTTTTTTAGGCTGATTCAGAGCTGTAACTATCTTCTGATTGTGAGTTTCATTTGCTATGCAGTAGGTTATGAGTTAACATGTAGCCCTGTATTTGTCACAAGTTGCACATGCTCTTTTCACAAATATTAGAATGTACTATAATCAGTCAGATTCTGTTGTTCCTTCTATATCCCTTGTAGTCTTCTGTAAGACTTCATTACCTGAGCTCCCAAGTCTGGTACTTCTGGGTATTTAGTGGGTTTTGTTGTGGTGGTAATGTTTTGGTTTGGTTTTGAGGCAGTGACCACATACCATGTTCGTAGTTAGTAGTTTTGGTTCCATGATGACCCTTTCTAGTCTGGGAGTATCCCTTTTGATCATGAATATAGGGAGTCCCCGCTTTAATGCGACAGGCTAGAGTCTCTAGTTGTCTTTTTGTGCTAACCAGATGGATAACAAGATGAGTTCTTGCACTAAAGTGCTTTATTTTTGGGAGCCCTGAGATTTCAGAACTGTTCATTGAATGAAATATCTTCCTTGTTGTGGTGGACAGTTTTAAAAATCTATGCTGGATTTTCTTTAAAAAGCTGTTCATTGTCTGGTAAAGTCAGCAGGGGTATTACCTTTTACTATGTTTCCACTAAATAAAGGACTAGTAAATCTTTAAGTTTGCTCTGGTTTCTCTGAAACCTTGACTTTTTTTTTTTTTTTTCCCCCAGGACTTTCCCATATTGGCATTTTTCCTTCCAAATTTCTTTCCCAAATTGTATTCAAAGTAAATGTCCTTCAAAATATAGTACTTACCAAGCTACAGAGCACCTTCAGTTGCTCTGCAGACCTTTTCGTGTGTGGAACTGAGGGCGATAACAGTATCCACAGGTAGCCAGGTTGCTAGTTAGTCTTGTGGTGTTGTCACTTACAGCGAGACAGTGATGATGATGATGATGACGACGACCGAAGCAGCGATCGTGAAGATGGACCACTCGAAGAGCAAATAGAGCGCTTGCAGGAAAAGGTGGAGTCAGCCCAGAGCGAGCAAAAGAATCTCTTCCTTGTTATATTCCAGGTAATGATGGGCAGTCTCTTCTCACGTTCAGGTTTTAAAGTTACTGGATTTATAAGCTTTCAGTGTCACTTGCACCTCAGGCATCTTCTTGGAATAAGAATATGGGAAGGGGCTGATGGGCTTACTGTGGGTTAGAGTCAACCCAGATCATCTGCCTGCAAAGACTGCTTCTGAGCAGGGTCTGTTCGGCTTCAGGTGCTCAGGAGCAGAGGGATTCTGCTAGCACACAGTTTCCTGAACAACCAGAAAGTAACTGGATTTTATTTGTTTACTAAATTCAGTGTGTGCCAGGCAAAATAATTATTCTCACATTGTTGTTCAAAGCTTCTGTCCCCCAGACCCTCTTACCTGAGGTTAGGATCCTGCTTTCATTAGATGAGACTGAGTAACTTTTTTTTTTATTCCCCCTCCCCCCTCCTGCAGCGTTTCATTATGTTGTTAACTGAGCACTTAGTGCGCTGTGAGACCGGTGGAATTGATGTCTTTACACCTTGGTACAAGAGCTGCATAGAGAGGTTGCAGCAGATCTTCTTGCAGGTGGGTGTCATCGCTCGTTTTGGAAGGCGGCGGGCAGGGGCGCGCCGGAGAGAGCAGCCTTGCGGCTGGCGGGCTGAGTGCTCCGTGCGAGTGGCAGCAGGTGGCGGCAGCACGTTTTTTTTTCAGCCTGGTCCTGGCCCTGCCGCCGGCCGCCGGGGCAGGAAGATACCAGGTGTGGTTATCAGTGTCACTGCGCCCCTCTTCACCGTGTGTTTATAACAAGGGCGAAGTTGTGAGCAAACAAGAATACCAAAATAGTTGTCTTTTAAGTAAGCGAATTAAAATATTGCACAATTCCTTGTAATACGATGCGTGAATATCTGTTAAAATAACTTTTGAATTCTTGGCTCTGAATGAACTCAGGTAACAAGCACAGGTGGCTGGATGAAAGTGATAGTAGTAGAAAATTATACCTGTGTGAGCAGAAGATACATTGAAGAATGGGAGTGGTGGTACAATTCTCCCCTGGGCTGAACCCTTCCCTACAGCTGAACCACAGCTGTAGCTGTGGCTCCAGAGGAAATCCAGCGTCAAGATTCTGCTAGGATACCTCTGCAGTTGCATGGTATCCTGCACACAGTTCAGGGTCCGGGAGTGAAGAGCTACGGGATGCGCAGTGCTTCTCGAGATAGGGTTTTGGCACATGCCGCTTTCTTGCCATCAGTCGTGACTCTGCATTATGCTTTCTTGTCAGTGGCTGTGGAAATGAAATGCACTTCACAGTTTTGGTGAAAACTCTGACCTGTGATTCTTACATATCTTGACTTCTCTGCCTGTTCTTAGATAAATGAAAACAATTAAGGTTTGTGTTTTGTTTTTTATCTGCCAGCATCACCAGATAATCCAGCAGTACATGGTGACCCTAGAGAACCTCCTGTTTACAGCTGAACTGGACCACCACATACTGGCTGTGTTTCAGCAGTTCTGTGCTCTGCAGGCCTGAGGATTATTCACGGGCAGAGTCTTGTCTGCAGGACTTCAATGATTTTTTTTTTTTTTTTAATGGGAAAAAGTGACATGGGGATGGAAGAAATTTTTGACTAAAACTGTCTTTCATGTGCTCCTATATAAAACAATACAGTACTTTAACCAACAGCGAACTGTGTAAGCATCATAAGCCTTACAAGATATGACTGATAGGGGATAGATGTGAATGAATTCTTTTCATTGTCTTTTAATTTGGTTTGACTCTTGGCTTCATAATAGTATTTTTGTTTCTTCCTGTTGTTTATATAAAAATAAAAATTAGACCAAAAAACCTAAAAAACACCCCCCCAAAAAACAAACAAAAACACACAAAAAAACCAACCAACCCCAAACAAAACCAAACAATAGAATTTGTTACCTCTGCCTGGCCCTTAAATCAAAGGAACTGCAGAAATGAGAGACAGTTCAGTGTTTTGTGAGTGTGAAAGGGGAAAGCACCTTCTCAGTGAGCAGCGTGGTAAGTTCTCAAGTAAGGCACAGGAGAAGTGTCTTACCTTTGGGCATATGAAACACTTGAGTTAAGCTTTCAAAATAGTATAGAGCATATGGATTTATTACCAAGCCAGCTAGATTTTCACCATTTGAAAGAACATGGTTGTAATACAGTTGAAATATGTTTTTTAAATGTATTGTCTAGTGTCTTATTACAGTAGCTATAAACAATCAGTAGAGGAACTTCATGGACAACTTCTGAAAAATGCAGCCCTTTTCACAGTATGTTGGAGAATCATGAACTGCTCCTGGCAGCAGTCTTCACTGGTAAATAGAGACAGTAAACAAGAGGTGGAGTGGAACAAACTTTCGACTAATGCGCTGCAAGCCTTACCTGGGTGTTGGAACTCAGCCCAGGTGCCAGGGGAGAGGGCAGGGCAGTGTTCAGCTTGTTCCTTTATTTCAGCCGGTAACTAGTTGGGCTGCTGAGCTTGCGCTGGGCTGGACCTGCAGGCCTGCAGCGATGCCAGAAATCTTCCTGGTAGTGACGGCGGATGAACCACGTGCCCTTACCTCATCTGGCTTAGTAACAACTGCTTTGCGGTGGCTGCATCTGCTAGCCTTCCCTTGCTTTAAAATGTGACAACAGCAGGTGGCCCCCATGTCTTCAGAAAGCATTTTGATGCTAAATTAAGTGATATCTCACAGGAGACTGAGGCTGGGGAAACAACCTGACAACGGTAGCCTTAGTTTTGAGTATGCAAATAACATTACCTACATGAAGGCCAAGCCAGAGCAGTCTGTACTTACGGTAAGCAGTGACGAATGGCAGAGACACTGTCTTAGGTGCTCCAGTCCGTCAGTGCGCAGTCTGTTTCCAAGCTGTTTACGGTCTCCTGATTTTGCAGATGAATGTTTGAGGAATTTCATACCCAGTGATACTGAATTTAAGCTTAGAAAGTGATGAGCTTTGAGTAATTTTGTTCTTGTACAAATTATTTTTTCAAGTATTATACCTAGTAATGCATTTCATCTGTATGTTGACCAATTGCCCTCCTGATCAAGTGAGGAGGGTAAAAAAAGTGGAACTTTCTACTTTGAGTGTTGACATAAGTTTGTGTGTGGCCTGTATCAATCCAATATATCCTCATAGACTTAGATCTGTTACTTCTGCTTTCTCTGCTTACCCTTTCTGATTTGACTGATCCCTCCATTCTTGCAGGATATACTAATTGTTGTAAATTTGCTTTATGCAAGGGTTTTGTCAGTCATGCACAGACTTCTGCTTCAGATCTCTATGTTAATGTTCTTAAGTAGTTGGTTTTTTGGGGTTTTTTTAAGAAGCATTTAATACTGTAGAGGTTTTAATTGGGGTTTAATAGTTTTTCACTGGCTCGGATCAATATCAGAGTTCTGATATTAACTATTTGTGGGGATCTGACTATAAATGTGACTTCTGTAAAACTGATAATGCAGTTAAAACTTGCAAACCTGTAACTTCCTCTGAGCCTTGACAGATATGGGTGCTGGGGATCCAGTTGCAAATGCCTGAGTGTAATCCTATGTTTTAAAACCAAATAGCAATTTCTTTCAAAATCGATTTGACTTCCATGGCGAACGTGGGCTTTGATTACATTTCCTGAGTCTGTTGGACACCTTCCCTTCTTTGTAGGTCCAGTGGCATACACCCAATTTGACTGGGAAGCTGGTTGCACCCATAGGAAAGAGAAGGGGACGCTTGCGTAGTTATACTAGCAGCTCACGGGGGAAACTTGCAACTGCTGAAGCATGTGGTGGCGGATAGTGTAAAGATGCTGTAGAAATGTGATGTGGTTGGAAAAAAATGCACAATTAAAGACGAAAATAAATGAAGGCGAAGCAGGTTACTCCTGGGAGTGTTTGTCCTACCTCTCTTGGCGGGGGGGGAAGTGAAGCAAAGCAGCCAGGGTGGGGTTGTGCTGGCGTGAACTGCAGTGGGGCTTGCAGTGGTTTCGTTTCCCCCGCCCGGGGGCTGGTACCCCGACCAGCACCGAAGCCGTC
>JMFS01099518.1:0-12376 GCA_000699545.1 Podiceps cristatus | reverse complement strand
GTTCACCTGGGCCCACCTTTCCAGCCTGTAATACAGATAAATACAGATATTTAACAACGAAATATAAGGCTTGCAGTAATATATACGTGATGTGTATGTGTTCTTTCACCATGAATACTCTGGGCACGGAGTACACTGCAAAAATATGTTATTCCCTGCTTCACCCTGAGGTCCTGTTCCCAGACACCCAAACTGCCTTCATGTTTGGTGACTCCTGGCTTCTCTTTGGAGAGCCCAGCTCTTTTCTTTCGAAAGCAAAACCCAAGTGTGTTTCTGGGTTTAGTTTGGCCCAGGGGCTGCTCATTGCAGACTGTGGTTGAGACTGCACCATGTTTCTTCCCTCCCCGTCCCTGCCCCTATTTCTGCAATCCTATCCCAAGGCAACATAGGCCTTGTTTTATTTTGGGCATTTTGAACCCGAAAAGTCCCCCACAAATAAATAATTATGTCTTAAGGCAACAAAGATGCCTCTTGGGACCCAAAGGAGACCTATACCAAGTGCTGTGCAGCAGGGATACAGCTGGTGTAGCTCTGAGCAGTGTGGGGAAAGCCTTTCTCTGCAAGATTTTTTATGGACTAGAGAGATTGGTATGGTCAATAATTTAATATGCATTTTAAATACTTGCTTAGAATCATTTAGTGCATTACATAAGTGGGAGGGGAAAAAGCTATATCTATTTTTTCCAGTTCATTGTTCATGATGATAAAAGGAGTTTTATTAACTTCACAGTTGGTGCTACTCTGTTGATGCTCTTAATTTTTACTGTGTTTTGTTTTGATCAATTTTAAATGAACAGGATTACACTGTTTTTTTTTTTTGTGGTTTGGAATTTTTTTCTTTCTCTGACCTCCCCCGCTCCCCATCCCGTCCCAGCCTTGTGTTTTTTATTAGGAAGCTGCAATTCTTCATAAAACTGGCAGGTATAATTTTTGCTGAGTATTCAAACCTGAACAGGCCCTTCTGAAAGAAGCATGCCCAGTACAGATGCTGAAGCATGGAGGGAGAGTCAAAGGCTCTTCATCTGGGGCTAGAAAAACTTGTATTCTCTGTTAGTTTGAAGGCTGAGAATGGCATATAAAACTTACTTATTTTCCAGTAAGTAATATGAGAAGGGAAAGGGTAAGTATTCATTACAGGAATTATGGAAAAATAATACAGCTGAAGAATATTCATTACAGGAATTATGGCAAAATAATACAGCTGAAGAAAAGCATTCAGGAGACATCCTTGTCACTTACCTTTGCCTATGAAGTGTGCCGTGTCTACAGTGGAGGAAGGCTATGTTTCTGGTTTCCTATATTCAGAGGCTGTACTGTAAGAGGCACACGTTGGTTGTGCACATTCGCTTGGGCTGCAGAAAACATTAACAATTTTTATTTGTATTTTTCTGCTGTGATACTTGTTTTGCCCTGCAGAGTCCTTAGCAGATGACCAGCAATTCATGAAGATCTAGAGATGTTTGTGATGATTTATTAACACTCATAGCATGGGCAGTAGAAAATCATACAAGTTTGGTAGGAAAGGTAAAACCTGAATAAGAAGCCGGAGTTTGGATGAATATGGCATGCTCATAGGAAAAATAACTTGATTAGGCAGTTCCTTAAGACAGGTTTAGAGATATTTGGTGGACAAGAACAGCAACAATTTGCCACAAAAGTGTATTAAGATACAGGAAGAAAGCAGAAAGTTAGAAAAGGATAGGGAAAGGCCAGGGAGAGATTAGAATAAGAGTGCAGGCAGACACTACTGTTGGGAGGCTTTCTATGCATGATGTCTGCAGAGAGTTCTCTTTGGAAAGGCGAGTTCTTTGCGGTCCCAAGTATAGCCACAGAAATCATTAGAGGTGATTACCAAGGCAACTTTGTAGGATGCTGTGTAACAGATAGATTATCACTTAAAATTACTGAAATGTGGTGAGTGTAAACATTGCAAGTAATAGTTCAGCTTTGTGGAACATGCATGGAAAGTATCACTGAGCGAGCATTTAACAAGAGGCTTTGGTGCTGCATTAGTGCCCTAAGCAAAGTTTGAATGCAGAAGGAATCAGATGAAACACTGAAGCTTAATCAAACTCTATTAGAAAAAAACCCCACATTTTGAAAATAGATTATTGGTACTGAGTAATTCTCGGTTCATTATTGTGATGGACACCTAGTAATCCAGCTCCAGGTTTACCACACAATAACAGTTATTTGTTCAAATAAGGATGCATCATTTCTCAGAAGAATCAAAGAAATTGTAAGGCATTTTCTCTTGTTTAAATTCCAGAAGGGCGGTTCATTTCTCTTGAGAGATCCACAGAATTTAAGAGAGCGTTTCAGGATGTGTGGAGAAGTCGATAAAGAATTGTCTGCTTCAAAAACTTTCTTTGTTCAAGTACTGTATGAAAAGAGCTTACAGAAGTAAAGGTCTTCAGTCCTAGAAGGTTTCAGGGCTTACTCAACCAAAGCATTAGCAGCTTTGAGGGATCATCAAGGGCACAGCTTCAAACCGTGATTTATATAGTCCTACCTTTGGATTCAGTCCCATCTTCTCTGCCTGAGGTAGCTGGCTTGCCTCACCATCCGCAGAGCCCTTGTCGAGGAGGGAAGCCTTTTGTAATGATCCCTTCAGTAGGGCTCATTCTGCCTTTTCTTTAAAATATGCTGCTATCAGTCTGCAAATCCTTGATACGGTTTATGAGGTGGGCTGCTGAAGGGGAACATGACATTGTCTTGGAAATTTATATTTGGGTGACTCCCATACCTTAACTCGTCGAGATACACAGTGCTCTGCTGTGGTCTGCCTAAGAAAACAGTGGTCTGTTTGCATTTCATCTACGCTAGAATACTCTCCTGTGATTTTGGTATTGCTGATCCAGAGTTGTAGCTGAAATCAGAACCTGGCCTACTGTGTTGTTTAAGAAGCTTTAAAAAAAATATCCCAAACCCAGTTAATATTCTTGTGAAGATGCATGCTGTGAAGAGATCCTCATGAAGCTACAGCTTTCTGAAACGGGATAAACCCTAATCTTTACCTCCATCTTTTTGTCTTTATTTTCTGTCAAGAAGTGGCTGTTAACCCTGAAATAGGGGAGTGATTTATGGTAACCTGCAAAAAGAGAATTATTTTCAGGAAATTACAAGAACATTTACAGATGCTGAAATGGGGGGGGGGAGAAAGTCTTGCATATCTCATTTTTCTGCAGTCAGAAAATGAAAGAGAATGTTGTGAAAATTAATAACTGTTCGTAATCTTTCTCAAAAGTCATCTTCTTAATGTTTGGCAATATATTAATTCTTAAGAATGTGTGTGGAATACTAATCAGACAGTTTTAAAATTAATGTTACCTCAAACATTTTTTGAATCAACTTCCTGTGTCTTTAATTAATCATTACTTCTCTGGCAGTTCAAATTTACATACTTTTAAGGCTGGCTCTGATCCGTGTTGGCATCTGAAGTACAGAGATCAGAACTCTTCTGAGTAATGGAGTGAGGCACCAAACAAATACTGAAACTTGAAATGCTGCATGAATTGTTACCTTCTGCCTAATAATAAACCCCATGGATTTGGCAGGCTGAAGAGAGAGTGTGCAGCCACTGAAAAATATTTCATTTTAAAACATGCCGTGCACTCTAGCAAAGACAGCTCTCTTGGGTACCTGTTTGCACTGTGAACCATGGTCATGGGGAGCACCCAGAAAGTTTTCATGAAACTCGCCAATTCAAACTGACCATTCTCCTTATATTATCTTATCTCTGTCATGAACAGTCTAAGATTTTAGATAAGAACCAATAAAGGAAAACATTAATAAAAATATCTATTCAGGACAGATATGTCATGCTGGACATGTAGTTGAATGAGTATCAATATCTCTTGTTAAACTGAAGTTAAATATCTATAAAAAGAGCTTTCCTAGTGGAAGAAAGGTTTGAGAGGGCTGAGTTTTATCACACTGTCTTCAGTGACGTGCATGTGAGCAAGATATGAGGTAGATAATTTTACAGGCCTAGCTGTAGAAGAGCATTTGTAGCTGTGGGTTGTTTCTTCTGCAGCTGCCATCAGGATCATAAGAAAAAACCAAGACTTTCCTCCAGTAGAAACTTCTAGGGAAGATGAAGGATTGTTCTTCCTGGTAGACTGCTTAGTACATACATGGGTTTAAGATTGGAAGTGGCCTCACTCTCTGTGTAGAGACGATAGAAATTTCTGGGTGAACATCAAAAGAGTGCGCTGTTGGCGTGCTGGCTTTCTACGAGACTACATAAGAGAGACAGCGTGTGCGTACCTCACTCTCTGCTAGAAAAGCAGAGTTTTTCCCTTTCCCATCCAGTCATCTGGCTCCACGTGCTGGGAGTTCAATGACTACAAGGGAGCTGAGCTCATCTCACATTTCTGTAGTTGCTGCCCTGTTGCTGTAGATAGAGTTTTCTGTCAGGAGGAGTGTAGAAATAATGACGTTTCCTGGAGGAAACTGTTATTTACAAAGTGCCCAGCATTGGTGAAGAGACACGTGCTCTTGTTTCATCCAAGACTGCACAGCCTCTGTTTGTGCAGGAGCCAGGCAGCTCCGTGGGTGAGGGACGAGCCTTCAAGCTTCTCCTCCCTGTGGTTGCAGCCTCTCTTCGGACGCTTTCCCTGTCAACAAATTTCGATCGTAACCTGGTTGGGTCTAATCTCAAGCCAGACACTGACCTGTTACATATCCTGTTTTTCCTCACTTGTTCTTCCTGTCATATGGGCAGCACTCCAAAACTCTTTATTTCTATTCATATTACTGTCTTTCTTAGTAACCTCTTCCCAGCACCTCAAACTGATCTGTCTTTTGAGAAGGGTTGCTATGACAGTTTTTACTTTGAGTCAAAATGTAGACCCTTAGCAGATTTACCTCCTGGCTGATCTGCATCAGCTGTACCTCTATCAGCCTTGCTCTTCAGGCAGCCTTGATTCCTCACTTAAATCTTTCTGAGTGTGTTTCATAGCCCTGCTCTGAGCCGGGTACGGAGAATGCTCCATGGTGCTACATTTGGGATGGTGCTCCAGCTGTAACGGTGAAAACACCACCACTCTTTCTTCTCTGACTGTAGTCCTCCCCCTTCCAAAAGTCATTCCAAGCCATTTCAGGAATGCAATCTGCATATGTGTGTCGGTTTGTGCTGATGGAAACCAAAGGTTTGGCTGCCTACCGCCTACGCTTTTGCCTCTGTGCCTAAGTTCAGCATAAAATGACTCGGTCTGACTGTAATATACCGGGTCCTCCACTCACTTTGAAAATAGCATGAGTTTTCTCTTGAGAATGAAAGTGCCTGTAACTTTAGTCACTACTTCTCTTTCTATAGAGTTTTAAGAGAATTGTATTTTCAGTGTTGTCAGCTGTTGAAATAATTTTTAAAAATGATCTGTTATTTTTTAATTAAAAGGTCATATTTGAAGACTGAAGTATATTTTTATGTGTAATGGATCTGCTTCTGGAGTGCAGTTCATTAAAATTAGAAAATTAAAATAGAAAAAAGAGACAAGGGAAGTGAGGCATATTATACTATTACTTTCATATTTGGTTTAGAAGGTAAAACTATGTCAAAATGATAATTAGGTTTTGTCCTCAAAATGGCCTTGCTGAAGCACATGCATTGATGGAAGCAACTCCAGTACTTCTTCCTTTCTGGAGTTAAGAGAATTCCTGGCTGAGTAGGCTGAGAGTGCCTCCAACCACTCTGCTCAGTTGAATTGTCATACCTAAAACCAGGATGCCTGTAAGCTGCAAATTCATGTATGAGGAGTAGAAGGATCATTCTGAAGACATGGGGTCTAGAATTGCTTTTGCCTTGGAAAAGTGTTTACTAAGAAAAACTGCCATATATGTTAAAACTCTGGACTCAAGCCTCTTGGGAAAACTGCATCCTTGCTAAACTCATTTTGTTTCAATGCCTTTACACCCGGTTTTAAGGTTTTTTTTGGGGGGGAGAATTTATGTGTTTGACATACAAAAAGTATTTATATGTCTATTAAATCAGATTCACTAAATAACAAAACATACATCCTCTGGTGGAACAAATTATATATTTGGGTAACTTTCTACCGTGGGAAGGCACTTTTCATCCCTGAGGTAGGTTGCTGTTCTTTGTATGAGCCCCTTTGCAGGACGCATCAGCATTTCTTCATCACTTGGGCACACAGCTCGTGCTGGCTGCTTGGGGGCCCTGCGGGCTTCCCCGTTGAGGTGGTCTCCCATTGCCGTGTCCATCCTCGCATCAGTTAAGTTTTCTGCACTGTGATTTAATTATCAGTCCCCAGATACGCAGAACGGCTGATCCTCTTTAACGTCTCAGCTAAGCTTTGTAAATAAGGAATGATTCTAGCCAGATAGACAGATTTCCTCTGATTGTACACTGGGATAATAAAACCAGAAATTAGTGTTAGCTCAAACGTAGTTTTCAGCTGATACTTACGACTGTTTTATGCTCTCTTTTTCTTTTTCAAGGGAGAATGTCCAGGTGGCATAGGGCAGATTTGCATGCTGCTGTGTGTAAATACTAAAGTACAGGGAAATTAAAATGCAGTGCTGTTCATAGTACTTTCACTTGATTAGGGCTTCAGTGGAACTGTTTGTACGAAGGTAAAGTCAGTCATCTCCATTAAAATAAAGAGACTGTTAAAAGCCTGATCCTGAGAGACCACTGAGGACTTTAGATCAGGTCTGAGGTCCATCCGTGCTTCTGTGTGAACCATTCACGCTCAATGAGCCCTTACAAAGTATGTACAATCTAAAGATGGAGTATACACTCAAAATTAGTAATTTGCATTAAAAGAGCTGATTGTCTATAAGCATGAATTGCTTTACCTTCTCTCTTATGATCATAAAATGAAGCACCCTCTGAAGTTTCTGTGAAGCTCTTGTTTTTTGGGGAGAATTTTTTTGAATTCTTAATCCTCAAATATTAAATCCTAATTTAGACAAAAGCATAATTTTTCTCACTGTAACTCAGAACTGACATGATAATATAATTCTTCCTTCCATCTAACTCTCAAAAGTAAAACTCAGATCTATAAAACCTTTGGTTACATTAGTGGATTAGACCAGAGTCCACACCCAAACCTGATATTCAAAATTCATTTAATTTCAAAAATTCATTACTTGTGTTCAGGTATGATTTATACCTTTGATTTGTACCTATGGCGTCTGCTCAAGGTTGATCCACTATCTATTTACATCTTTTTTGAGTTCTTCATTTTCATTTCTAACATTCTGAAGTTTCGCTTGTTGCTATGGGAAGGTGTAGGAGTATCGCTGTCCTTCCAGGTTTGATGTGCTGTATTTTAGTTATGCAGATGTTCACTGCATATACATAAAGTTTTAGTATAATGTAGTATTTCCTTGTAGATACTGCAAAGACATGTAATGTGCTACCTTCATTCAAAAATACAATGTTAGCTCAAAAGAAGGAAATGGCAGAAAAGTTTTTGGTCTACAACAGCAAAGACTTGTGTACATTTTATTTGATTGGCAGCACTAGTTATTTTTGACAAATCCTTTTTGGTGTGAGCTAATAAATACCGCAGCATTAATTCCTGGAGATTACCGGGTGTTTGGAGAGAATGTAAATTGTCTTTGCATTGTGCGTTGTATGCTCAAAGCACTGCAGAAGTCCAGGAGCTACTGAAGGCTGCGTAAGAGCCCTGATTAATTCACGCCGCGAGCCCTGCAGGCTCATCACTAGTGAGCTAACTGAGGGGTTCCCTTGCGCGTGTGCTAACGGTCACAGGGGCTGCAGAGGTAACGTCGGTCGGCCTTGCCTCTTTGCTGGGGGAGTTGAAACAATCTTCCCAGATTCATAGGCATTATAACTTTGAAGATCATTACAATGATGCCTAGGTATTACTTTCAAAGATTTTTTTTTTGATAAAACATAGTTACTTGACCATGAATTAGCTTCACAATGCAATGTTGCTCATAGAGTTTTTACTATTTAATATTGTTCTTTTCAAAGAAAGCCCTATGTGCTTATATGCATTAATAAATGTCAGAACTTACTCTTATGACCGTGGACATTTGATAAAGCAGAGTGATTTGGCTTTACCTTTCATGTTCTTAATCGTCACTATAGGTAGTACGACTACTTATACTTCTAGATTGTAAAACTGTAATGTAGAGAAAATGAGAATTGTGGAAGGGAAAAGACAGAGTTATATGGTGTCTGTAAAATGTGGAGAGGTAAAGATGAGAGGGAATGGAGAGCTTTTAAGAAATGGAGTCATCAGCGTTAGGGGTAACAAAAACAAGAGTAAGTGTAGAATAATGGGCTAAATGGGAAGGGGAATGAAATTTTGGTGACATGCTACAGCAACAGTTCTCTGCTTTACTTTCAGTTTTACCAAAAGGAATAAGGAAACCGATTTTCTGAATGAATTGAATGTTAACAAGCATTTTAGTAATTTAAAGAGAAGCCTTAAAACAGTAGTGGCATAGTTCAAAAGGTTTGCATAGATACACCTGAAGACTGCATTTGGCTAATGCATTGAAAAGCAGCAAACCAGATGGTATGAATCCAAGAATTATTGAAGACTACTGGAAGTAACTGCACCTCAGGTGGTCATTTTTAACATCTCATTTGTGAACAACTGAGTAGACCAGGGCTGTGATTTTCTTCATTCTTTCAGCTGGGTGATTTCTTCTGCAGCACAATGACAAAATGAAAAACCTTCTGAGGACTGAAGAAATGAGTCAAAAAAAGACTTAAAATACTGCCTAATGAATTTTATTCTATTGGTTTTATTCATCTGGAATAGACAAGCACTCAGTGTTCAAATAAAAATCTTGCACTACTCTGAAATGCCCTACAAGGATGTTGCTATTCCTACCCTACTGAAAACTTCATTGATATTAAGATACTTGCATAATTTTATTTTTCGTTCTAAGCTTACTAAGATTTTCTAATTACATTAATATAACTGTGCTAAATCCTCTGCTTTCATGAAGCCTTAGGCACCTAGATTTGCCAGTCTTACAAAATTTTGAATTTCTGATTTTTGTTTTGTCTTCTACTACACCCCACCCCCCCAATTTTCCATTGTTTTCGTATAAGAAACCCATGATACCAGCTTGAATATAGACTTGGATGGAAAGCTGACAACTGAGATAGAAGACTTGTACGTATGGGGGAAAAAAAAAGTGGAAATGCACTACATAGTCTTATTTTAGGCAGCTCTTCAGGTTTAGATAATCATGGTGTTTCTGTAATGGAAAATATCCATACACGTTCTGAATAATATTTATTTTCCTTTGACCTTGTATCAACTATGTTAGTTGGTATATTAAACTGCAGTCAGGCTCAGAACCCCTTATAACTGATAAAATACTTCAGTTCTGGCAAGTTTTGTAGTGTGATTTTGTTAGAAGGCGAAATAAATTGAGAGGGGAAAGTGTATAGCTGATGTTTTGGCTAATGCTGGTGCCTGTATTTCTGCTTGAGTTAGCATAAGGAAAACATTTTTAGTGTCTTGTAGAATATGCCACCATTTACAGTGCTTAATGAAGTTTTACCCATCCTGTGATTATCAATCTAAACTAGGTATAAAAATTACTGTTGTAATCTCAGAAGTCAGTGACCCATAAAAGATGTATGATTGAAAATCAGATACATAATTGAAAATGTGATCTTTGTTTCTTTAAATACACATTTATGTGTTAGTACTATCTGGCAATATCTAGATTTGCCCTTAATTTAGCTGTCATTAACTGGCTGATCAGGTACAGGTATCAGGATAGATGTGGGTCATGAGTATATTCCCCTCTGAGATGAGAGTGGCCTTGTTATAATTTATTTTTCTTGTAAGAACGAGTCTTTTGGAAACACTGTCACAGAGGAAGGCATCACTGGGGAGGCAGAGCCGTACACGGTTGCTTGTGCTGTTTGAGCTGAGTGAATTTCCACTCTTCCTTATGCCTATCGGTTCCTGTCTGACAAGGATTGTCAGAAGCTGTCTTCTACATTTGAGCCACAATTAGTTGTACCAATGATTTCTTCTATTCATGTGCCTAATTACCTGATGGAGCCTGCAAATCAACTTGGCTGCAGTCAGAGCACAAGTAATTGCACCTTCAATTTAGAGCACAAGTGGAGGACTAGCGAAGATTTGCAGCCTTAATGCGTGGTCATGAAGGAAACCACCGAGTATTGTTTGTGGCACTTCCTGATAAAGCGGCTGTAGTTAAGGCATTGATTTGATTCTTCTCCTTAGTCCTATAACAATAGCTTGACTTGTAATCTGAATCATATGTTTTTCTTTTCTTTGTAACCGTTGCCTCAACGCAGTAATTATTGGGTGGCTGGCATATTACAGAACAAGAATGGGTCTTATTTTTTTAAAACAGTTTATGCCCTTTTCTTGCTTGGTATGGCTAAATATTTGAAGTTGCAGCTTTAAAATAAATTACTTGACAAAAGCACCAAGGGTTTCTTTCATTGTTCATCATTCATTGTTTCATTGCAGGGTTACCTAAATATGCAACTAATAACCTCGGGGAATGCATAGAAAACAGAAAATAAAACATTCTTATTGCGGTGTCTTGCAGTGTGTTGTCTACTGACACAGATATATTCAGAGAAAGGAGGTTAAAGGGAGGGGAGGTACATTTCTTGGTAGATGCTGAGTGGTATATAGACAGCTTTTGGGTAAACTGCATTTTTTGATTGCCCCTTTGGTAAAAGCACTGAGAAGAATTAATATACATACTTTTAGTAGCTTGTTTCAGAAGCTGATATATAGAATTACTGTTGGTGCAGTTGTACTTTGCAAAGCTTTTTGTTACTTTCTTGGATGTTTTCTGATGTTTATTTTTTTAATTCAGTTTTTCCATTCTTTCTTAAAGAACAATCTAGCTTTCTGCTTCTAGTAAGATGTGAATACTCCTCATAACTCCACAAGATAAAAATACTCAAGTAATAAAATTCCCAAGTCAAAATGTGCTAGTTAATTTTGTTGCAAAATCCTCTTTGAAGTATGCTTTCAGATTGTATTGTAGTCATATGGAGTATAAATACTTGTATTCCCTGTATCCCTGTAAAATCTATATTCCCCAGTATCAACACAGGCTGGGGGGGTGAAGGGATGGAGAGCAGCCCTGCCGAGAGGGACTTGGGGTGCTGGTGGACGAGAAGCTGGACATGACCCAGCAATGTGCGCTGGCAGCCCAGAGGCCACCCGTGCCCTGGGCTGCATCCCCAGCAGCGTGGGCAGCAGGTCGAGGGGAGGGGATTCTGCCCTTCTGCCCCGCTCTGGTGAGACCCCCCTGCAGTGCTGCCTCCTGCTCTGGGGCCTCAGCACAGGAGAGACACGGAGCTGCTGGAGTGGGGCCAGGGGAGGCCCCGGAGATGATCCGAGGGCTGGAGCTGCTCTGCTGTGGGGACAGGCTGGGAGAGCTGGGGGTGTTCAGCCTGGAGAAGAGAAGGCTGCGGGGAGACCTGATTGCGGCCTTCCAGTACTTAAAGGGGGCCTGTAAGAAAGATGGGGACAAATCTTTTAGCAGAGCCTGTTGTGATAAGACAAAGGGTAATGGTTTTAAACTAAAGAAGGTGAGATTCAGACTAGATATAGCTGGACGGGGCTCTGAGCAACCTCATCTAGTTGAAGGTGTCCCTACTTATTGCAGGGGGGTTGCACAAGATGACCCTTAGAGGTCTCTTCCAACCCAAACTATTCTATGATTCTATAATAATAAAATAATGTATATATACTCTTCTTCTAGAGGAAATGATGGAATAATTACCACCACCATCTGTTTTGCTGGGTCAGAAAAATGACTCCTATAAAATTGCCCCTGCTTACTACATTCCAACTATGTTACATAAGCAGCCATTTTGATATATTTTAAATAAGAATAACATCAGCAATGTAGATGTGCAGTTGTTACTGTAGTGAATTAGAAACTTCAAATATTTTTCCTATAAGACGTATTGCTTCAATTTCTTTTGCTGTATTGTGTTGAAACATGATGTGATTAATATATCACGTTGTTTTGCAAATGGTTCTGTTGTAGACAGGTAGTCTTGATGAACCGGTGAGATTAATACTTTTATTTCACTTTCAAATGTGTGATAAGCCATGCTTTTTGCCCTCAAAGACTTCTGTAGGAAACATTAAAGGAACAACTGACTGATTTGATTTTAGAAACTGAGCTTTTTTACTGACACTAGTTTTCATGTAAAAAAATTCACTGTGTATTGTCCTCATTCATCCCCAAGAAGGTCTGGGTGAAAAGACAGAAAAATGCACAAAAAATGTCTTGGAGTGTTCTGTCACTAAGAGGTATGATGGGTTTTTTTGCGAGGTTTGTGATGACCAATACAACTGGGGGCGAGGAGGGAGGAAATTGGGTTGAGAATTGGCTGTCGGAC
>JMFS01099517.1:0-15933 GCA_000699545.1 Podiceps cristatus | reverse complement strand
CCCTTCCAACCGAAAACATTCTATGATTCTACAAAAAATGCTGTGTGTGAGGGAACAGTATTACATTTAAGTCAAAAGAAAATCTCATTTCTTTTCACTTTATTTTATGACTATGTTAAGAATTATAAAAATGAACATAAATGTTTATCCAAATATGCACACACACACACACACACAAGAAGTACATAGAAGAGGCATAGCTATAAAGAGTTTGGATGTGCATGGGGTATAGATAGGGAAATGATTGCTCTGAAACAATCCTGTGAGGAAAAGTGAAGGGTTTAAGGCATGTCAAAGGCTTTGCAACCTCAAACTAATATTTATGGTCAATTTGGAAGAAGGACTTTTGTTCTTTTGCATATCAGCTCTTAGTAATTATAGATGGTTCTCTAAATTTGCTGGAATTATTCCTATGTAATGGTATGTTGCAGAGTTTCACAGGGATCTTGTGAAATACACTCTGGTATCAGATTATGCCTATTGCAAGTCAGTGTTTAATGCTGGCTCGAGGAGCTTAAGCTAGAAATTTGCTAGCAGTTACTGAACACAAGCCTCGGTGAGGTTTCTGAGAGTGCCGTGGCACTCCTTGGGAAGAGCAGACGTACTCCGTGAGCTTCGCAAGGCTGTTGGATGGGAAGAGACAGAGGGGCTGAGACAGTCTGGGAAAGGCACTGGCACAGCACCATGCCCGTCGGTGGGGCTCCGCGTGGGCTGAGAATTGGCACGGGCTGAGGCGGTGGCTATTGTGTGCTATGAATGGCTGCTTCATGCTAACCAGTCTGCGGTAGCTATTTTTAATCCCAAATTTCTAACATGCGGGTTTTAGAACAGCGCTTGTCTCGAATGTGAAAGAAACCACAGAGCAAGGGACTAAAGGGCTGTTTTGAAAAAGGTCTGCAAGGGAAGCCACACAGACTGGAAAGCTGCCCCGCTAAAACCCAGCTTTAAAGAAAAAAACTGAGACATCTCCTGAAGAAAAGGGAATAATCCTTTTGAGGGCTGCTAGCCAGAGTCATGGATTAAAGGCTGGATCAGATGCTTGGGTTGATCCTAATTATGTATACCAATGTTACATTTTAATTGTAAACTTGTTAACCCAAGATTGCCTTGACCTAGATGAATAAGGAATATAGCACAAAGAGTAGTTAATAAGAAGTTAAGAATAGCTAACCAACACTATGTTCTTTCAGAGCCAAAGGAGAAAGCTGTAACCTGTGCACAACTTGTAAGAGAAATTCTGCAGTAGGTGTGTAAACGACCATGGTCCTGACAAAGCCACATTTTGGAAGTGAATCCCTTACTCTGTCCTGTTGGCCAAGAAGCTCTTCTGAAGCGGTCTGTAGGCACCTCCCTGCCATTATAATTTTTAAATATTGACTGCTTTACATCCTTGCAGATGTCTTTGTGAAATTCCAGCTCTGCTTGAAAAAACCCGGGTTGCAGCAAGATAAGACTGAATAGAGAATTGTGTGGGTAACATCCAATATTGCTCAATTATGAATTTAGCAGCTCCACTCCAAATTGATGAGCATAAACCTCAAAGCCGTATTTTTTCTTAGACATTTATGTACCTTATTCTTTTTAGAAACCAACAGCTAAATATGCAGTGGTGTTCACAAAAAGAGATGTTCCTTTTTTTTTGAATGGATATGTTGGCTGAAAAGTTATAGTCATGTATGCAAGAAGCTTGGCTGAGGCATATCTGGCACATATGTGTTAGTAAGGGCATCTCAGACTGCTGCAGAACTTTCCTATTTACAGTAAAGGAGGCCTTGGCCCCAAGTGCTTACTAACAGCCTTAACAAAGGGTATAAATAGTAATTACTTGGATAACTCAGCCAGATCTGACTGTACTCATAAGCCTTTAATGTTCCTTTTTTCTTAATTCTGTGGGATTATTTTTGTGTATGACTTTCCAAAAGAAGGTAAAAATATCCTATGCTTAATATCATGTAAACATTACTGATTAGAAGAGCCTTTTGTCATTAAGATAAAGAATTTCCCCCTTCCCTCCAGGCCTGGGATAATCCTTACCTCCCACAGGTTTGGATCTGATGTTTTTCTTAAAATCCCTTAGTGACATTAGTCCCGTAGTTTGATGCCCTGCCTGAAGATATTACCGCATTTTACGCAAAGAAAAGAAGAAATTAGTATTTTTTTTTTTTTTCTCTAAAGAGCACTGTGGCAAATGAGACTGCTTCAGGCAGAGATGGAGATTAGTGCTAAAAAAGAAAGATCTTCCTTCCTTCCTAAATGGAAAGGTCTACTGAAGAAAAAGCTGAAGTAAAGGAGGCATGAATGAAAGTGTGTGGAAGCCACAGAGCTCCTTCCATTGCCTTCACTGGGTTTTGATTTAGGCTCACATAGTGTCCATTACATTTTTATTACCCTTTCTGGTCACATAAAATGTTACTTTTATTGTTTAAGAAAAAGAAATCATGGATGACTTTAGCATTCAATGGAGTGAGTCATTGACTTGAGCCAAGTGTAGTGTGGCTCAAGGGTTCAAAGTAAATCCCCACAGCGTCGTCCTCCACTCCACTTCATGAAGCTCCCCTGAGCAGTCACTGTGCCAGCCCTGGTTTGCAAGCAGGGCCTGTAGCATGAGCAGAATTGCTCATTGCTGTGTGTTCATGCTGGGGCATGATGGGTAGGAGACAACACAACACGTTCCTGAAAATAATTATTGTTGGTAACACACAAAGCCTTTTCTCTGGTGACCTCTGCAATCATGAATGCGTCTTATAGCCAACATGTAGATGCCCAGGAGTGAAATCCTATCCCAGCCCAATGTTTGCTGCTAGATGAGCCTGTGAACATGAGATTGACCCTTGAACTGGATTTCCTGGAGTTAGACTATTGTACCTAGAAATCAGAGCCTGCGTACATGGGTCTTGCCACGTGCATTGCCAGTAGGCACTTTTGATCCTCACTGCATCATCTGTTGACTCCTACTGCATGGCCGTACTCCCTGAAGGGAGGTTGTAGTGAGGTGGGAGATGTGCTTTTCTCCCAAGTAACTAGTAATAGGATGAGAGGAAATGGCCTCAAGTTGAGACAGGGAAGGTTTAGATCAGACATTAGGAAAAAATTCTTTATTGAAAGAGTGGTAAGCATTGGAACAGGCTCCCGGGGGAAGTGGTGGAGTCACCATCCCTGTAGGTGCTCAAAAAAAGTATAGACGTAGCACTTCGGGACAGGCTTTAGTAGGTGTGGTGGTGGTGTTGGGTTGATGGTTGGACTTCATGATCTTAGAGGTCCTTTCCAACCTTAATGATTCTATGATTCTATGATGGTGGCCTGCTGCATGTTTGTTGGGCACAGCAAGAGCTAATGTGGCTGACCTGAAAGGGTCATGCTAAGTCGCCCCTTTCCTCAGAAGGTGAGGAGAGGAGCAGGGATCAGACCTCCCAAATGACCACTTTCCTATGCCACTGCATGTGTCTGATGTGCCGTGCCTTGGGGGAGAGGGCAACAGTACTGGGAGAGCTGAGAGCTGTGGGGTCTCTGCCCACCACAGAAAGCTGTTGACTGCACTTTACATTCCACGGAAGGCACAGTCAGATCCCTAATTTACTGCAGCGTTATAAGGTTTAGCACATTTCCCCCTGCCCCTGATAAAGGAATGCCACAGTCAGGATTTGACAGAAAGCCTACACACACCTTGTAAAAAACCCTGTTCTGCTCCTTCATGAAACACCATAAAACTGCTGTTGGTGACAACTGGAGCAAGAATGACCTCAAACTAAATACCCTACCAAAAAAACTTCCAGCTCACTGCAGGTGGGTCATGGCTTTGGGTGTGACGGTCACCAAAAGCTGAAGTGCTGAATATCTTCACAAAAAATATCTCAAAGTGAAACTGAAGTTAGTGGACAAGTCTGCTCATGAATGCACAGGCCCTAAAGGGTAAAAACTGTCACAGGTTTTTGTGGGGCAAAGTAGAATCATTTGCTTTTACCAAGTCCCTCTTTCTCTATGTGGTAGAGTTTTCCTTAAGTTTTTAGGGCCTTCTTATAAAACTCTGCATCTGCATAACTCTGTCTCCTGGGGATATTTAGTGTTTTGGTGGAGTTCAGCCATCTTTTTACTTGGGGCCTAATCTTGTTTGTTTTATTTTTAGGTTGATAATTCTAGATAGTCTTAGGAAGGGGTTAATGGTTTGTTATTGAGAGGACAACTGGTCTGTGGAGAAATCCTGAGGTTACTTGTCAGAAATAAGCATCCTCTTGAAAGGTACTAATTTCCTCTGAAAAGGATAGAGAGGTGAAGGAAAGTCACTGTGCTGTGTGCACAGTTAATTCTTAGCGCTGTTGTTCACTGTCCCCATCATTGCTGCCTGGGTTTGTCACACTCTATACTGTCCCATGTTTGGCTATAAGTAAGATTCTCATGGTAGTCCTTCATTATGTGTTCAGCCTATGCCTTGTCTAACAGAGTCCTTCTCTTGTTTAAAGTCTCATAGTCCTGCTCTTATATAAAGAAACAGTAACAAGATAAAAAGAAGTTGTTCATGAGATGATTATGGCCTGCAGCCAATGCACAAAATTGCACTCTAAAAAATAGACTTGATTTTTGTCATGGTAGATGTACATCACAAGACGGTGTACACCAGACTAAGCGTCACGGTGGGAGCTGTTGTCCCTCCTTTTGATCAGCAGCCCCTCTTGTGGTTTCTGTGTTGTGTGATGACATCTTGGATCCATCCCCTTCAAGATTACGGCCACTCCTGCGTGTGCCCAGGAGATGGTTGACTGGAGTACGGTAAACCAGGGCTTGTGGCAGCCCCAGGCTTTGACCCAATCTGCGGAGTCTCGCTGACAGCCCAGCTTTGCTTCTCCCTGGGCAGGTTGACTGAGCTGTTGCAGGATGATTTATAATCACGGTCAGACTTGCAGTGTCGCAAGATGGTATGAACTCCTGATGGATACTCACATGTTAGGTCCCCCAAATAAGTGTATCTTATCTATCATGCTTACACAAATATGTGTTTACATTGACATTTATGGTTGCAAAACTGAAGTGCAGCCAGACCACTGAGCATATTTTGGGATGATGAACATATGGTTCCAAAGCTTTATTGTTGCGACACTGGAAGTAAATCAAACATTGTCTTCTTGTTTTGTTTGTTTGTTGGACAGTGGCTGGGAGCATGAAGGTGATATCTTTAACAATTACATTCTTGACCTGAGAAATACCTTTCCTTTTACTCCCTTGATCTATTTTTTACTGTTATTCCGGTATTTTTAGAGCTTTTCTAAAGAGTTAGATGAATCTGGGGGTTTGGGATTTTTTTACTTGTATTTCCATATTTTAGATTTTTAGATATTTATGATATTTACAAGTATCTATCTCAGTGTTTCTGGTGCATGTGTTCAGTTGACTTGCAACAGGAGCTATGTGTGGTGCTATGGTAACTCCCTGAGTTGTTTTTTGAACACACAGGTCCAACCTTCTGCTGTGCTTCTTTTCAAAACCTCTGACATTTTTATCCCAAGTCTGTTCACCATCTGGGGCCAGTGTTTGTAGGGTGGAGAAGACAGAGCATGGTGGAAGGCAGCATGGCTTTACATGTGGATAGAGTTGTGAAATAATGAGCACCCGGATTAGGCAAATGCAGACAAAGACCTTTTAATAGTCCTGTGAAACTCCATTTGGACACAAACTGGAGCTGGTCCTTATCCTGGCTCTGAATGAACCGATGAGGGGCTTGCAGGTAGTGTGGCCTTGTATCCTCTGCAAGGGGCACCCTGTAATTTCCCAGCCCCAAGAGCAGGATTTTGCACGGTGTGATCAAAGCAATCTCCTAATCATGCCATTCCTCAACACTTTGACTGATAAATAACAAACCTATTCAACCTGTGAGGAGTGAATGCGTGAGAGATTTTCACCTGCTTATGGAGGCCTCGAGAAAAGTACTTGATTGTATACATTATGGTTCAAAGCTGGGTTAAAGTTTTATCCTTTGTTTGAGGGGTGGAGGTGCCTCATCCTGCCTTTTGATGGCTTTCATACCCAGCTCTTCCCATTATTCCACTAAGACATATGAGCTTGGTTGCCCTGCTTTTATCTGTGCTAAATATAAATGGAAAAACAAACTGAACACAGCAAGGTAAATAAAGGACAGGAAGTGTGAGACAGACCTCTTGAGACTCTCAGTATTCCCATATGTTTTACGTTACAAACCAGCAGGCGAGTGCCGGCCTGCCACACAGGTGGAAATGTGTGTGTGGAGGCCACTGAACGCTGGATATTTACTCTGTGTCAAATAACAGAAAGGGTTGAGTGAAATAGCATTGTGCTGAACTGCTGTGAAAGGCTGTGAGGTTTCCAGTATTCCCCAAATTTCTCTAGGGTGGGCTGGTGTTTGCATAGTAGCTTGCGGAGTGAAAACATAAAGGCAATGGCCCAAGCTACTACCAGAAAGCTGTTCTTTACTTTGCTGGTAAACAGAGGTGTTGTTGGAATCTGGTTGGCTTTTACTACTGGGTGAGAAATTTGGGGTAGGATTATGGACCCAATTATTAAAATGAATACTATTTTATGATTAATAGCTCTCTCCTCCATCTTCAAGGACAGTCAGTATCTAACATTAGACCCGTTGATGCAACTGGACAAAGCAAACAGGGTACACTTCATTTTGCAGATAGGACCATCCAAAGCATGTCAGTAGTTGGCTGATAATTTTTCAAGGGCTCTCTCCAAAGGTAGACCACAACCCATAGAAAAAATGGTTACTTGAGAGAGAGACGGATGAGATTGTTACTGGAGCTGGGAGCAGCAGCAGATTGTCAAGGGCTGAATAAAGATGCAGGTGTTGAAAAGATGCAAAGAGAGAGGCAGTAGGGGGTAATTCACGATATCACTGGAAATTTTAGCCATTTCCCAGAGTGCAACCTGCTGTCAGTGAGAGATGAAGGCCTTCAGTATTTGGCAGGTTTAGACTTTTAGTGAAAGTTTCTGTGTTTTCACATGTCTTTTCTAGAGGAGGTCTGGAAGGGAGAGAGTCTGCCAGGGTAGAGGTAGCAGTGATCCTGTTCTAAACAGAGAGCTAAGATGTACAATATTTTATTGGCTTTATCAGATGTTCCTGGTTGTTCATATGAGTTACTGTGAATTAATGGAGGATATTTAGTTTCCTCAAGTTAATGTCCCCAAATAGAAAGCTTTTTTAAACCCAGAATCTTACATAACACTTGAAAGTTTACTCAGATTTATTAATTGCAATGAAGGGCTGTGAGTAAAGCTTGCAAGTTAAGACCAAGGCCTTGGTTACTTGTTTTCTGACACTGTGAGGTGCCCACTCTCCGTCTCTGTGTGCATGCTTGGAGACACTCCTGCTGCCACCAAGTTTATAATCAACTAGAAAAGAGAAAAGAAGGGATGATTCTTATCCCAGGATAGATAGGGAATGGATACATAAGGTGATATTCACCCCACCTTGTCGTAGATACCCACGAGTGGGGTGCCCTTCCATGACCTGGTTGTGTGGGTCCTCCCAGCAGCCAGTGCTAAGAATAGGCAGGCCCTCCCTGTACATCACCATGAGCATCACCATTTCAGCATTGAAGGTATGTGGCTCTCCTAAACAAGACAAGACAAATGCCTCCCTCAGTGACTTGCCCATATTAACATAGTTGTGGGAGAGTCGAGAGCTGAGCTGAGTGCCTTTAGGAACAAAACCCGAGCCTCCAGCATCCGTCCTCTGTTGTGTCCATTATCCTTTCTGCACATCAGCCACAGGAGGAAGAGTCAATAACAGGTTCCTGTGAACCTTAGCAAGTTCTGCCACAAATCTGAATTCCCAGAACGTGTCAGGGAGCCGAAGTCCAGGGCCTCAGGGTCCAGCCTGCACACACAGCTTGGGAGAAGGGGAAGGACACATCGCTACACAGGTAACCAACTGTTGCACTAGGAGCAGATAAAAATTTTTCATGTTAGAGATCCTAGTGTTGGCATAAAATTGCTTCAGATCAGGCAAGTGAAATTGTATGTGCCACTTTGCATCAGATCAGTGGTAGGAAGACAAAAGGAATGTTCCAGGAAATGTCCATGAGGATTTGCCTTTTGTTTATCATTGCTCATCATTCTCTGTGGTGCATTTTTTCCCATTCTTTCAGGAACTGTGTGTGGTACATACCATTCACATGACATTAACTATAGATTGCTAGGATTGTAGCTGGATGAAGTATTATTAGGGAGATGATTACATACTGTGGGTAGCTGTCAGTGCTCCTGATAATACGTTGCTGAGGAGTTCACACAGAGCACAACGCTGTGTATTGTGGGCTTGTTTCCACAAATAGATTATACACACAGAACATCTATTGCCTTGCAGTTAAGGTGCCTGGAAAAGAGGTGGAATTGTGCTACTTTTCTATGAAATCCAGGGAAAGGCCTGAATATTTTAAATGATTGTTCTCTCCTTTTCATACCTTTGAGCTTTGGGTCCTGTTTGGCTTTGTTTTATGGGAAAACTTCTGCAGTTTACTGCAAAGTTGCTTGCTTTGACACCGGTGTCAAGGGTGTGAACCTGAGCAGACAAGGCAAGCACGTTCTTTGTATTCTGGAGTGGCTGAGGCTTGTTTTCCATTTCATTTCTGCACCCACAGGCAGCAGGAGGTCCTTGGGCTGGAGAGTGACTTTGCACCCAGACAGGACCAGCCCAGAAGCAGGAGCCTTGTGGGGATGCTGCTGGGGGTGGGGGCCCCCATCTGCCCCGCCATGTCTGGCTGCTTTCATGCTCATGCTGCCAGAAGATGGCACTCCAGCCCCTCTCAGATATGTCCCGGGCTGTGTCGAGCCCCCTCGGCACACCCCAAAGGGTGCCGGTGCTGCTCCTTGGGGTGGCACAGACTCGTCTGGAGCTGGGCGCAGTTTAATGGCAGACACGTGCAGCTCTGCTTATTCCTGGCTTATTCCCTACGCTGGGAATCACAAGCAGATCCCAGATGCCTTTCCTAAGCTGGGGTTTGAGCTCTGTATGGGACCATCCTTTCCACCTGCCCGCTTGCTCCCTACAGGAGCTTTGGCTTGTGCCTGTGAGCATGGTCCAAGCAATGGCCGGGCAGGGCGGGAGGCACCACCCTGGCCAGACACTCCCCTGAACCAGCCGTAGGGATGAGGCTGACTTGTTTTTGGAAGGGAGGAGGTTCCCACTGTCGAGGCAAGTCGTGCTGTGCTCCTTGTCCTCAGAACCAGTGAACCAGACTTGCTCTTTTTTAATTCAGTGTTACAGAGGGAACTGATAAAACTGCTGAACTTGCTTGTGCGCTGCAAAGAGTGGCTCTGGCAGGTCGGTCTTGCTCTGATAGGCAGAGGAACATGGAGATTTTGAAAGCAATTACAAAGCAGGCTGCAGACTCAAAAGAATTAGTGGGCTATTAAAGATTTGAACTTAATAACAAGCTTGACTACTTCCCTATCAAAACACTGTTCCCCCCTCCTCTTTTCCCATCCTCATGCCCAATTAGTGCTGCCACCTTTACACTCAAGGGCAATGGCCCCTGTCTTCCTTCCCATGCCCTTCCTGGCAGTGTATTCTCAGCTAACATGGACATCTCAGTATTTGATCATCCTGCAACCTGCCAACATGTGGAAAGACTGGCCAGTTAGTGTAAACTGTCCCTCAGCTGTCTGTCTGGTGAGTCAGTGCAAGGAACTCCGCCGCCGTGCAGGGAGCCTTGTCGCTTGAGGTTACACATGGTCTCTGAGTGTCTTAATCTGTCTGGTTATTTGCTGGGTCATTGGGACCAAGTGTGTAACAGAAAAGAAGATTTTTACAGCCAAAGTTCAGGAGTTCCCAGTTATGCATCCTCCTCGGGAACCAGAAAGTGTTGTACCCATTCGGCACTTTGTTGTCACTCCATTTTTCAATTGCTCTGATGCTTACAAGGTGCACGTAGAGCTGATGATACAAATATTTTCATAATTTCCTGTTAGGGGTATGATGAAGATACTTCGTTGTCAAAAAATCTTTAACAACAACCCTCATAATGTGTTAAGGTACAATTTAACACACACAGACACCCCCCCACGCACACACCCCCCAGATGAGTGACTGACCCTGGCTCGCCGGAATGTGATTAAATGAGGTATCTCTGATAAATCTCTACACGTTTCCCTGGAAAGCAGTTTCCACTTTGTTATATTACAGTAGCCAGTGCCTTATGAAGTAAAGGAAAACATTTGTCCAGCAAGACATCATAAATTTCATGACAGACTTTAAATTTTCTTGGATGATATGTTTAAAGTGGAGCAGACTGATCTAAAAACACACTGGCCTTTCCTAAATCCGTGAGAAGCTGCTTCATCTCCTCCATTCAAAAGTGTATGAAATCCCCTCTGCAGATGAAGCCTGGTGGTAGACGGAAGTGGTATAGGTGTTGGCTGGGTTTCAAACCCAGGGAAAACCAACACCATCTGAAAGCCAGTATTATAAATAATTAGTTGGGATCATTTTTGATAAGTCGATTGTGTCCCATGAAAGAGAGATTGTGGAACCCGCCATAGCCCTGGCAACTTGGACGTAATCCAATTTTTACAGTGGAGCAAGATTAAGTTGAATCATTTTTCCAAATAGTCATCATTTGTTTGATTTGCTTTCATGAGGGCTTTTGGTTATGTCAGTAGTTGTCAGATGCAGACTGACGCTTGTCACATCTCGTGCCTTTCAACTTGAGAAAGTTGTATAAACTTTACTGCCCTCCAGTTAGAAGGAGCAATGAGAGTCTTTTGAGAATGAATGAAATCCTTTAGTCCTCAGCCCTGAAATGTGATGCTTGGGTCAGCCTTCAGTGTTGCAGGAAGTCTGTATGGTGATGTTTTATGCTGTAAACCTACCTTCTTCATATTAAAGGCATACTGAGAGTGGCACTTAAATAAAGAATGACTGAGAGCCTTTATGTGCAGGTGGTTTCTGAACTGCTGAAGGAAACTTTTTTATAAAAGACACTTAGGTTCATACATGTACATTGTCTCGTGGTACTTGGAAGCATAAAGTTGGGTTTTGGTGTTAAAAAGTGAGCAGGGCTTGGTTTTGGGAACTACAAGCAGAATGTACTCATCAGATTGTAGTCCTGACATACATTTCAGTGGCTGAACATTTTCTCTGCCATGATCCAAAGATTTGTCTCATTAAGGATGAAAAGTTGATATCCCAACAGCAACAACAAAACACAGCCCCCACATCAGAATGAAATAGAACTCAGAGTAAAACAAGCACAATCTTCCAAATAAGAACCCTTTTGCTTCAGGAAAATGTATTTTTGTAGTAAATTATTGAAAACTTGGAGATTTTGTGAAGAGTAATTTTCAGTGAAGGAGTATTTCCTAATGGATTCTTTTTTTTTTTTTCCCCAGAAGCTGACAGCTGATCCAGGCCTCTGATCCCACCTGGGTCTTCTTGGCACTACTGAAATCCAGCTAATCCTTTGTGATGCCAGCAATGTACAGGGCATACATTGTAAAACTTCTGGTTAACCAAAAGGTCTAAAATGTGGCCAGTCTTCCTCAAGCTTAAGCAAAACCAACAAGAATAAGTCTTTCCTTGTAGTCCCCCCACCAAAACTGGCTTTTTAAATCAGTCTATAAAAAAAAAAAAAAAAAAAAAAAAAAGAACAGAAAAAGACAGACCCAAGAAATGTTCCTGCAGAGAAATACTGGAGATTTCGAAAAGCTACCAGCAAATTTGTGTCTTGAGGCTCTCGAGATGTGGGAGTCCCAAGTAAAGTTTTACTCCAAATGCTGATGTCTGGGGACTGTACATGGATGACTGCAACACATTCATTTTGCCTTTATTATTCTTGCACTGTAACCTGACTTTGGTTCAGGAAGAGGAAATCCATGGCCTTAATTGAAGCCAATCAGTGAAAGGTCATGGGGTAATACTTAACAGACAGGGATAGGGGAAAGGAAAAACAAGGAAAAGGTAAGGTCTCCACTTGCTTCAAAGACTCAGTTGGATCCCGGAGACAGAACACACCTGGAAGGAGAATGTGCTTGAACCCTAAATATACACATCAACTGGGAGTCATAAAATTAAATGGAGTTTGTTTAGATTATTTGCTTCCCGTTTCTCCAGTGACCCGTGCGGCAGCGACCTCGGCATGGCTAGGCATGGGTGCCTACTGCACGCATTCAGGAGTTTGTTACTGTGGTGTGACAGCACCGATAGGGGCCTCAGTGTTTCCATTAAGGACCAGATGTGGGGTTTGGTGGTTTCAGGTAGCCTAGAGGTGGATTTAAATGAAATACTGCCAGACACTATTCTAGGGTGTGATTTGTTGCTTCTGGAGGTTTTTTTTTTGTTGTTGTTGTTGTTGTTGTTATTGTTTTCACTGAGATCCAATAATACCATGAGTTTCCCTGCACTGTAGGAGAGTATAATTAACTCTCTAGGTTCTTCCAGGGCTTCAGTAGCCCCAAAGTCAGAAGGCATTTTGTGATATCTAAGCTATATTTCCTTGTGTATTTGAAGCCCATTGCTCCTTTCCTTAGCTACAGCACACACAGAAAGGAAATTTTTTACTGTTTACTTTTTAGAGCTGGTCTTAGTCTAAGCTGATCAAAGTCATGGTCTTTTCTGGTCTAAGAAGGACATGGTCATGGGCTGGTCTAGGCTAGTCATGGTCTAAATTTGCTCTCTGAGTAGTCCAGCATGAACTTTGTCAAGCTTACGGTTTATTTGAAAACATCCAAGTCAATTAGGTGCTTGCTTAGATGAACAAGTATGCACATACTCATAGGCTGAAGTAGTTAAGCCAGGTTCTTCATAATCTACTGAGTTTATGCTACTGGGCTGTTTACTGTGTGTTTAGCATTTCTAAAACTCACACCATGTTTTCATGATCTGATGTGGGCTTCCAGAGCATCTGCTGGTCTGCATATGCCTAATGGAGGTGTAGCATCTGCCCAGGCCAAGAGATTAGTGAAAAGTCCTGACCAGCTCCTGTTCAGAGATGACAGATCTACACTTTGCTTCAGGGCTTCACTTACACAGTATTGCACAGTGCAATGTAGGCATGCTTCATGACAGATAAAAAGATGAAGGCCATATTTTTGGAACATGTTTTCTTGTTACAAATATCTGTGATCCAAATCCTTAGACTTGAACAGGCTGCTTTGTTCCTGGTGTGAAAGAAAAGCCCTCACAGTTAATCTGGAGGTTAAGTCTTCGTCCTGGTTTAACCATGAACACCCAGTCATCAACAGTGTTGAGGGTAGAATTGCTGCTTTTGTGCAGACAGATACATTTACAGAGAAAGCCAGCACAATGATGTGTCCTCAAAAAATAGCTCTTGCTTAAATTTGTGTAAAGAAGTATCTGTTTTAAAACAGCAAATATTGAGAGACACTGTGAGTCTTAGAAAGCTATTTTTAAATGATTGTGAGGGATAAACAAAAGGAAATATGCCATACCAAGAATAACTAACTTCATTCTAAGTCCAAGGCTGCAACACCAATAGGGCAAAGTCCTTGCCTTTTCCCCACAACTGGAAAAGAATTTCATATTCAGCATGTAATACAGACTCTGTGGCCTCAGGATTAAGAGTACAATGTGTGGGTAGAATGAGGAGAAAATCCAAAAGAAAAAAGCTTGAGGAACACTTTTTGGTTCAGACACCTATGGACAATAATTTTGCTTTTGTAAAATATTTGGAATTTGTGATACCATAGAGAACCCTACTTTCAGAGCTGGGCTGCTGCGACTCTCCTTGATTTTCAAAAATTTGAATATTACGGCAAATTTATTTCCAGGCACAGAAAGGTACATCTATAGTTGTTATTGCTCCTATTACTGTCATTCTTGATATTGCTGTGCCTTATTTCATCTATGCTGAGAATAAGTTTTGTGTAATTATAAGATAGTTTATCCTGAATATGATCTCACTGAATTGATTATGCCCATTGGGATCTCATCCTATGCCTGGCATCTGTATCAGATATTTTAAGCACAAATATATCTTTGAGAATGCATAACTCCAGACTTTAGTTCCTGATTTGTTAAATTAAGATAATTAATAACTATTCTTCTTCTAGAAGTCACTCTGTAAAAAAAGCTTGGAAAAATTTTGCATCTGCCCTTGCTCCATACCATGGAAAACTGAAACCATGTGTATTTAGGATAAATACCAACGTTTTGATCTGCTCTTGTTCCTTCTGTTGCCACACCACTGCACTTGCAGAGACTTCAGCATAGATGTCTTGAGTCACATTTGTGTAAGTAGATAGAAAGTTGAATCCATAGTATCTTCTTTTTCAATGACTCTTTAGTTACTTCCAGTGAATTTCTCACTTCCTATATGAAACCTGTGTAAAAAGCTGGGAGAGAGGCCCATCTGAGTTCTTTTTTGCTTCTTAGGTTATAGATGAGTTGGATTTCTTGTGCTTAGGCATGCTTTTTGCAGATATTCCTCCAAGTTTCTCTAGACTATCCTTTGTGTTCAATTAGTATGAATTTATATACCTTTGAAAAACATCTTCAGATTTTCAAAACATAAATAACTGACCACCCTTTTATTTCTCTGTGTGACTGCATTACATGCTGCTGTTCACAAGTCTGGGGAATAGTTTAGAAGTTATCCCTGTGGCTTTTTGCTGTGAATTTTCTACAAATCTTGCCACAGCTAGCGAAAAAATAAGATGGCAGATAAGTTCTTTTTGAAAGCCAGGGGAATTCATTAGCTGGGTGTCACTGGAACAAAACAGATTGAAAAATGCTTAGTGCAAATCCTACACAACAAGGAACACTCATCTGCAAAATACCTGTGCTGTAATAGGGGCAAAACCACAATGCTGTTCCCACATTATAGTGTGGAGTGTAACTCTCTCTTAGAAATCCCTTTAAGTTGTGCAGAGGGTGGATGGGTTCACAGGGCTTTAGTGAAGAATTGTATAGAAGTAGAAAAACTCAAAATAACTGGAATGTGAAGTAACAACAACAGTAGCCTCTAGGGATATGTTAAGTGCTGAGAGTGCTTACCACAGAAAATTTGTACGGACGTTTGCTTTTCTTGCATTGGCCAGGCCTTATGGTTGTCATTTTGAGTATTTATTAGAACAATACCACGTGTTTATTGCTTACATTCTTTGAATTAAATCCCATCCAATGTAGTGAGATGGAGTTCTGAGTCTTTTCAACTGTTGTGTATCATAATTTCACTTACTGCTGGCATAATTATGGGATACTGCATTTTAATGATAAATTGTGTAGCTGTGAGACCCTTGTATACCCACAGAATGATTCCTAGGAGGAAAAGCAGAATAAGCCGGTTGGTTAGAGTAAACCCTGCTCATGTAATGCAGAGCATGAGCTAGAAATCACAGAGCAATGTTTTAGCAAACCTGCCCAAACCAGAGCAAGTATGAATTTGTGTGAGCTGTGAATGGGGAATGGGAGGGAATAATCGCTGCTACGATTTGCCGGCAAGACATGGAAGACCAGATTAGTCTCTATTTCTCTGAAGGCAGCAGAAGCTGTGGTCTCCATTAGCAGGCAAATCCTCTTTGGATTTGGCCCAAAGTCCAAAGCACTTGCATATCCTGTAGCAGCGGTTCCTGTGTTGTGTTCCCTATAATTAGTCATTTTTGGAGAATCCAAGGTGGAAGGTACCTAATATAATTGTCATGAATGTTTCTTCACTTTGAGGAACAGAAATCTAGTACCAGACATTGGTACTGTCAGAGGACAGTATTTTCTCTTGAACTCATTAGCTTTGATGTCTACAATAGTCCTCCAGGCCTGCATGGCCTGCTTTTGACCACCTAAATTGAAACATTTATTGTAATGCCTCAGCTAACAACATAAATCAACTTATAAGTCAAGGGAGAGTTACACTAGTCTTCAGTGATTCATATGGCATGACTTTCCTTCTGAAAGTGCCTCTTTCCCATAACTATGGAAGAAGCATCTGTGGGTCCTGAGGGAACTGG
>JMFS01099515.1:0-12586 GCA_000699545.1 Podiceps cristatus | reverse complement strand
GGTGGGCCGACGCCTCGGCGACCGTGAGCCCAAGGAGAGGATCCTCCTGCCCTGGGGAGGCGGCGAGTCCAGCGCAGCCCCGTCCCGACTTCTCAAAAAGAGCAGATGGTCTTTCCCCGCGGGCTCACGCTTCCCGAGTGCTTTTCCGCCGGTATGTGGTGTGTCGTGAGCCACCGAAGGCGGCTGCATTGTGCTAGGAGCAACGTGTGGAGCTCTGCGACTTGCAGGTGTCGATACAGATCTCACCTCCATGGTGCTCCCCGATGTTGGAGTAAATAATACATGGACAGATAGTTTGCACATCTTAGGCCGTATCTGAGACAATTTCTCAGGCGGTTATTTCTGTTCACCCCATGTTCATTTCCTTCTGTGGTTCTTCTCTCCTCCCCACTTTATTTTTCTAGAACTGAGGACTAAAAATACCGAACAGCAGTTATGCAGTCATTTTAATCTGTCAAATCTATGTTGCTCCCCATAAATGAGTGCTGTTGCCAAAGTGACTGTTCTTACCGTATTTTAAAGCACAGTTATGTAAGTCTGTCCTTCCTCTGCAAAGGCCTGTCTTTCCCTTAATACCTGCTGCTGGCCCTGCCAGTGTTTGTGTGGTAAGGGTGCATCAGGGAAACAATCTGTGGGAAGGCTAGCTAGCTACTCTGCGAGGGAGCCGGATCAGTCCGGCTGGACTGCCAGGTGGGCATAAAAATGCAAGTGTGAGCACAAAGGAGGGAAGGGTTACAAAGAGCAGCGTAGGTCCTTGTAGGTGAAGCACAAAACTTTTCATGTGAAAGCGATCACCTCAGATCGTGGTTCAGGGACCGTTTAGGCTAATCTAAGTAAGTGCTGCCAGACTTCCACCCCTTGCCCAGTAAGAAGCCCTGTATCCTGTCTATCAAAGTTTGGGCACTTCTCTGATGGTAGGGTGAGCCTGCGTAAAAAACTAATCAGTAGAAACCTAATGGATGTTAACACAGAAGGTAAATCACACTAATTCAAAATACTGCATCCTAACTGTTTTGAACTACTTTCACAGCTAAATGTGATATGTTGTCCGTTTACTGTCTGCTTTACAGCCCAGTATTGTAATACAAGGTCACATTGTATTTTCACACCTTAGGGCTTGGATTCTTTGGGTTTTGTATCACAGCAAGCTCACTGTGTGAGCGAAATAATATTTTCCAGTCACGAGTACTTAAAAATTTCTAAATCACATAAACTGAAAAAGTGGCATACTTAAGGTAAACAATGGAGCTTCTATAAAATATCTCAAGTTACGTATCCCAGATCAGTAGTTTTGAAAATGTGAATATCTGAAATAGCCTTTTTTTTTGTCATTGTTGTAATATTATAACAAAATTTTTCTTATTTATAACTTGCAAACTGATGACTACCATTTATCTTTTGGATGCCAATATAACTTCTATTGCAGCAGTTTTTTCAAGTGAAACCAAAAATTTTAGAATGTTTTATGTTGTTTCTCCAATGATTAGCATAACAGGGTTTTTTGGGGGATTGTTTTTTTGGGGGGAGGGGGTTGGGTTGGGTTGGTTTTAACTGCTGTTAGCCCAGTAAATTCATCTTGGAGCTTATAGAGTGATTTTGCTTCATGCTCTGTGATATAAAGGCCTTATTAGTCTAACAGCAAACAAAACCATTATTTCAGATAAAAGAAGTCTTTAAGTTATAGGACTAAAAAGGACAAAACTGGGAGTTCTGTGTAGGTTCTGCTAGAAATCAGTAAGACGGGATTTTATCACTTCTCTGGCTATAGAGAATTGGGGTTTTAACATGTACCTGGACAACAATAAAATCAAATCCTATTTAACCAAGATTTCTGAGATGTATAAGTGATCTTAATCGCCCTAAATTTGTTAACTGATAAACAGCGCTGTTTTCTTTCTTAGCATCAACCTTAAGATGAGTGGCTGCCGTGTCTTTGTTGGACACTTAAGCTCACGCGCTCGGGAACGGGATGTGGAGAAATTCTTCAAAGGATATGGACGCATACGAGAAATACATCTAAAAAATGGATTTGGATTTGTGGTAAGTACTACCTTGTGTTCCTTTCTCTTGATTGCGGCTAGTAGCCTTGCTAGGCTGATGTCAAGGAAGGGATGAGGCTTAAGAGAATAATAGTTCCAGTGGGTGATGGAAAATATTAGTATGCATTTCAAAGTGCTCTTCAGATGTTGGGATTATAGTTTTACCTGGTTTTGGCCAGGTTTTGCTCAAAATCTTGGTAATATTCTAGGTACATTAAATACATTGTCTGATCATAGTCTTCCATGGATTTAGATTTTATCCCTTATTTCTGAAGACAGTATAAATATCCTGTTAGGCATTACAAAACTTGACGAAGTCTTGACCTGGAGAAAAGTTTATATAGAACTACTTATGTTCCTCTCTCACTTCTAGTCTGCTTGATCATATCTCGAAATAATGGCCTGACACAAAAGCAAAGTAGTTGGCTAAGACAACAGGTGTAATAGGTGCTGTCTGTTGGATTTAAGCAGCACAGCTTTTAACTCTTGTGCAGCTGAAGTTAGGCATATTCACCATCCTCATATGTTCATTGGGCATCTGTGTCTGTCAGACTATTAAATAAAATACACAGTTCATGGATTTTAGTTTCCTGCCACTGCTTTCTAGAGCTCTGTGCTCTTAAGTTGTCCAAGTTTTTACAGCTTTACAGGTTCCCAAGTTGACTCAGGATCAGCCTGTTTCTCAACTACTATCTCCTGAGAATTAGCTGTTCTGCAGTACTGAGTTCGAACTGGAAAGGTTTATACTGCCCTCACACCATGGCAGGCTTACATGCCATTTGTTCTGCCAAGATCAATTCCTTGGGTGAAGCTGTGGGAAAAGAACACAAAACCCAGGCTTTGCCTACTTTAGTTTCATACAGGTATTACTTCTTGACTCCTACATGTGCCCGTGCCTGATTGCCCTGCAGTATGAGCTGCTTCTTGTTGGCTGCCAGTAGGTAAATACCTGCCTCTTAACGTCCAGAGGTAAATGGGTGATCCAGATGTGAGCCTGAGTTTATTTAGTGCGTCCTTTCCAATTGCTGTTTCTCAATCGCCTTTCCCTGAGCGTTCCGCTTCTCTTCTTGGGCAGGGCTGTTGACTCATCCGGGAACAACTTCTGTTCAGCTCCTGTACATGAGTCAGCCAGCCCTCCTTCCTCTCTTCTCTACTTCCAAGGCAGAAGCATTTTCTTTTCAAAGCTCACTAATACGCTTGAATAATTGCCCTGTAACTCCACCTAAAAAATTTGGTTGTTCTCATGATGAAGAATTTTTTCCTTACATCTGAACAAAACTTTACTTGTCATCCCGTCACTGTGCACCCATATGAGGAAAGCACTTCTATCGTCTCTCAAACTGTGTTTTAGGTTTTGGAAGACTCTGACTGGATCCCCTTTGAGCTGCCTTTTCTTCAGGCTGAACAAACACAGCTCTCAACCTTTCTTTGTTCTCCGACCTCCTGATCAGTTTTGGTAGCCCTCTGCTTGTCCCGCTTCAGTTTTTCAATGCCTTTCTTGAGCTGGAGGGACCAAAACTGGACGCAGTGTTCCAGGTGTGGCCTAACAAATGCCAAGTAGGGTGGAATAATCACATCCCTTGGTCTGCTGGTTGTACTTACTGATGCAGCCCAGGACGCGGTTTGCTTTCATTGCAGCAAGGCCACACTGCTGACTCTCCGCAAGGATGTCCTTTTCAGCAGAGCTGTGCTCCAGCCACTCAGACCCCAGCCTGTTCTGCTGTTCAGGATTATTCTATCCCAGGTGCAGGACTTTACACTTATCTTTTGTTGAAACTTGCAATTCTTGTTGGCCTAATCTTTCAGCCTATCAGGGTGTCTCTGTGTGGTGTCTTTTCCTTCCGGTGTACCTATTTCTCCTCCCGCTTTGGTGTCAGCCACACAGTCGGTGAGGCTGCACTCGGTTCTGTCGTCCAGACCGTTTATAATATATTGAATAGCATTATCCTTTGCGGTACCTCACTTGTCATGGGCTGCCAGTTCATCTTTGTTTTCAGTTACTTTAAATCTGTGTTTATAAACACTTTTATAAAACCAAGTGATTTTGATTGAACATGGTTGTAGTGTTAAAAGTGTGTTTCATTGTGCTTGATAGAAATCATTGCTTGATCTTTGAAACTAATTATATTTACTTAAGTTTTGTAGATTTCAGTGCAGAATGTTTTCAAACTTCAGACCATAAAGCTAGTATATAAAACTAGAGACTTCAGATGTTCAGTTTGTTAGAAACTAGCTGAAATCATGGGAGTTGTAGATGTTAACTACTGATACTCTGAAATGCTGTGTCTAAATTAATTTTTTCAAGATTTCAGTGCAGAAGGGAGAAGATTGCTTAAGCCCATATTGCTTCTGAAAAGCTGTTTGTAGTTATGCAAACGCTTTCTTCAACTTGAGAAGCCGCTTCTCTGGTGTTCATTGTGGAACTGCAGCTTGAGAGCGATCTTTTTTTTTTTTTTTTTTTTTTTTCCTCCATCCATGCTGTTGGTTCAGGCAGTTCCTACCCAGCTGCTGCTTCTCTCTGCTCTTTCTTTCCTTTCTGCCCTTGCCTCACATCATGTTACCGCAGTTGTTGTGCCACATAATGCACCTACCTGGGAAGCCAAGCTAGTTGAAAAACGTCTTTTCACCTCATCTCCTGCACAAAGTGTGGTGTTTTTCATCTGGATAGGTTTCTTGACCTAGTTTCCTGCAGAGCTGTACAAACAGCTCTGCCAAGAACCAGTGGGCTGGATAGTGAGCAGAGGCTACTTGGGCTGACTAAAGCAGCATTGCTGCCAAAAGCAAAGTGACAGACCCCGTTGCAACAGTATATGGAATTGCGTATTACAGCTCATCCAGACCCACAGGTGGCCAGCACTGAAGAGGGGCTTATGTTTCTTACTCTTCTTACACAAGCACCTTTTTGCCCGACTACTGAGCTGAATTTGCTTAGAAAAAAACAGAAGAGCTTATTTTCTGGTTTACTCTTTCTTTGCCAATTCAGTAAGAATTGAATCAGCCCCAGAACTCTTAAGAGCATTTTGGGAGTACACAGCTCTCCTGCTTCTGTTTGCAGTTGGTCGGATCATGCTGTTATATAGGATTTCCCTGTATGTAGGGCTGTGTTTTAAACTGCTTGCCTTGAAGTAATCCTACCTCCTCTCTCCAAAAAGGTATTTTAGATATTTCTGTAATAAACCAGGTCATTTAATTAATTTATTCTATAGAGGTCCTGCAAATAGTTATACTGAAACAACAGAGGGAGGTAAAATGAGTTTGCAGGGTGGAGGGAGAAGAAGTGGTCATGCATGGGAACACCTTGGCTTTTCAGTCATAAACGTACTATGAGTCCCCTTCTTTGTTCAAAGTTCTGGCTGATACTTGCTGCAGAAATGTAAAATTTATAAAGAAAACATGTTTACTAGCACTTGAAGATATTATGAGGGAAAATACTTTTTTATTCCTATTTTCTTTCTAGGAATTTGAAGACCACAGGGATGCTGATGATGCAATTTATGAACTAAATGGTAAAGAGCTGTGTGATGAAAGGTAAGCATGATGCCATAGTTTCCCTTAAGAAAGCAAAGTACTTTACATCCCAGTACAGTGCATTAGCTTGTGCTGTGACACCTGCTTCTTGTGGCTATTTGGTGGGATGCTCCTTCCATAACTTTAGATTAAAGAGATTCATTGGGATCCTGGCTACAGTCTTATATAAGCCAGAGATCGTTTGGGACTGGAGGAGGGGTGGTTTGGAGCAGGGCTGACTGTTTTCTCCATTTGTGCTTATTTCTCCTTCAAAGTGAGCTCAAGATCTTCTCACTAGAAATATTAGTAAAAGTGAATTGGACTGACTGACTTGTTATTTGTCTGTCTGTAGACTTCAGGAAATAGGTTGATGGTAGCCTTTCCTCATCTGGACAGTTGCCCTTCAGTTTGCAATGATGTGAACTATAGTTGTTGCATGTTAGAATAATTTTTGTTTTGATTGTGGAAGCTGGGCTTAGGTCATCAGGTTGTTGTTACTTATTTTGGTACTCCTTTCCCTCTGCGATTACTCTTGGGCTCTGGTTGAGCAAATTTAATTGTTTCAATCTTAATTACCGATCCATGACAATTTTTGTGAAAGACTGAGGGAGGTGAAGGAGACAAGAGACTACTGCTGTTCTGTCTCTTTAAGAAATGCCAGTGACTCTGTTATAAATCATGGCTTGCAAGGGCAAGATAATTCTTGTCTGTGCATGTGTACTTGCGAAAGATTTAAGTCAGTGTCAAATACTTAAAGTTTGTGTTTTATTTTCTCTTCGCTTGTTTTGTTTTGTTCCTGTCGTAAGGGTTACAATTGAGCATGCTCGAGCCCGAAGAGGAAGGGGCAGATTCCCACAACGGTTCAGTTATTACCAGTCGCAGAGTGGATCTAGGTAGGTGGTCTGGACTCTTGTTTCCTACAACACAGTAACTGAGGAACTGTACTGAAATATTGTTTCCTTCTTGTGGTTGGAGCTAGGGATCCAGCTCTGTTTCCTTGCATAGCTTCATAAAAGAAGTTTTATGTTCTCGAACCTTGGAGGTCCGTTGCTGTTATTTACCTCCTCTGGATGAGGAGAATGTGGATTTTAAAGCAGTTTAACTGACTCAGAGGTTCACAGACCTATTGTGAAATGCTCCCTCGCCATATTGTAGGCACTATATTGGTCTTGCTTCCTACTGTTGGGTAAATGATGTGATGGAGTAATGCTGCAGTTGGATTGGCTCTTTTTAAACACTAAATCAAGAAAAAGCCAGAGCTTCTCTCTCTCAAGGCTTTTGTCATTAGATGGAACTTACAGGCTAAGTAGAATTACTGTAGAGCAATAGTTCAAGGTATTTACCATCTAACCAAGCTTTCTCGTTTCCAGTTGTGTGGTTATCAAAACGCTTACTTCAGCACAGCATACGAAAGGAACTGTATCTGAGAAACAGTGCTAGGGCACGAGATACTAGCATGTGCAGAAGTGTTTAAATACCAGTTGACCGAGTTTGCTGACTGAGCAGGTGCCGTGCTGAAGGAGAGCCTCTGCCTGACAATGGAATCTGAAAAACAGGACGTAGCTCATATCTGGAATGCCTGTAGTGGACATACAGTATTTGTGGAGTTGTTCACTTTCAGTGATTTGAGCCAGTGGTGAACCTTGCGCCAACTTGCAGTGGAGTTTGTGAAAGTTCTGCAGATTTGTATATATTCCACCAAACAACTACACGTTACATCTTTGTACTTTGTGTCTACCTGTGTGAAGTAAATATGTATGTAATTAATTTACTCTGTAGAAACATTTATAGCTGTGGCCTATGCAGAGTAGAGTTTGGAAGAAAGACGAAGACTTAACTGACATAAACCTCTGCGTTTGTTTCAAAGTCAGAATTGCTGCCAGTTACAAACCAGTGTCTGGAACATCTAATTTGCATATGCAAGTATGCTAATTAGATTATTTTTTCTTTAGTGGCAGTAACCTTGATGCGGTATAATTGGTCCGAGGTCCAGGCTAAAAGTGGACTTTTAAAGTAGGAAGTGTGATTGAAGGTCGTGGGCATCTGACGTTGTAGTCATGTTCATGACGTCAGACTGCCGATGCCAGACAGGAAGAGACTGCGGTTTGCAATAATGGAAAAATGAGACTCAGCCTGCCAATTTTGGGACTCTGGGACCTCTGTTTAAATGCCCGGAAGATCTGGATGTTCTGAAAAAAATTGGGACACTTTGAGGTATGCACTGAAATGAAATTGCCTGTGCTTCAGTGTACAAGTCAATACACACAATTTAGGATTATGTTTCTGTGGGAGGAGAAGATGAGAGTAATTTTCTCTAAGGTCAGTGTTCTTGATTCTTGAATCTTTTTGTAGTAATGCAAAGTAGTGCCATTGTTAGAATCCTGCATTACTTGTTAAAAGGCTGGCATGCCTTTTTCTATAGTTCTCAGATCCCTTTGGATTCAGAATGACTAGGATTGGGAACAGAAATGACCTGCAAGGGCAGTATTCTTTCCAGATGTCTTACTCTTCTGTATGAATATTTTCAAGCCATATTTTAACTTTTGAAAGGGTCTCTAATTTGTGGTTGAGTGAAAAACATTGGCTTTCATTCGGGAACTGTAAACTGACACAGTTATTTCAGGGCAGCCAGTTATCTAGCTCTCATTTCACTAAAATAAGAATATTTTTACCCACAAAAATATATTAATACAGGTCATGGTGGCATTTATAAATATTAACAAGTGATACGGAATTTAGAAGCATGAACTAAGATGCCTTTAAATTGTGCCTTCTATCTCCCTGACATGAAGCAGAATTTATTCTGCTAACAAAACAAACCAACAAAAAAATTGCTCTTTATGTAAATGTCCTCCAAAACCGTATGTGTGAGCCAAGCCTGTCAAATACCAAAATTAAACTAATTATCTTTACATTTTTTTCATTCTACTAGGCACTTAACTTCAGTGTGTCTAGAAAAAAATGGCAGTTATATTGACTGCCTTGGTATAAAGTTGTTCATCAAAATCCTTTTTAATCCCCTTGTAGCAGTGCTTTTCTAGTAGCGGACTCTTAAATATATTCTTGACTAGGGAGAATCAAATCTGGAGTACAGTAACAAGGAAAATACTTAAATCTCCCAGCAAACTATAGAAAACATAAGACTTCTTTAAGTTCTAAATTCCTTACACTGGAGACTTCCCCCCCCCCCTTTTTTTTTTCTCCCCCCTCCCTCTGAACTCTTCCAGCCGTTATGGACCTCCTGTTCGTACGGAACACAGGATCATAGTCGAAAACCTTTCATCCCGTATCAGCTGGCAGGTGAGTTACCATCTTATCTTCCTTTTTTACACCTTATTTTCTTATCCTGTCAGTAGACTGCTTTCAACCTAATTTCTTAATAAAGCCATCATAAATATTTAACCTGAATAAAAAAATAAGCAAAAAGCTTCAGTGATTGCTAAGAATTAGCTTTCAGACACTTAAAGCTTTAAGTCTTTTGTTTCACAGCTGGGCAAATAGTTCTATAACTAGATTTTGTAGTTGGGAATTGATTCTTGCTTACTTGTGTTTACCAACTGATAAAACTTTCAGCAATGCTAGGTTGTTTCTAAATTACTGAAGCATAGCATCCATTCAAACTACGTCATCCTTTTGTATTGTCACACCTGGAAGTGCATGCCTTTGTTTTGAGTGAAATTGATGGTCTTTTCTTACGTTTTGCAAAATACTTTTGCGATATTATACATGATTAAGAAGTGAGGCAATATGTCCTTAATAAAGGGAATCTTAAGAAAGCTACTGTGTAAAGTATGCTTGCACAGATATTTTTTTTTAAAAACCCAACTTTCACTAATTGTCTTTTGAAACTTTCTTACCACCTTTCTTTTTTCTTTCTTTTTTTTTTTTCCCCACACCTTGCCAATGTTTTGCTAATTTTTAGCTGGCTTTTAACAGAATAACTGTATAATCAATTCCTTTAGCTGTGTTCTGCATATTATACAGTCTATAGAATGTTGAATTTTTAGGGGCATAGCGACAGATGCTATTTACAAAAGGTGAGTGAATAGTGGAGTTTAGTCTTCTTCCTTAACGTTTATGTTCTTTGAATAAAGAGACGTTAATTAGTGCGCTGAAAGATGCAGTAGAACACGTTGGATGTTTAAAGCCTTGGTCTTGCAGCTAAATCTGCATGAGGAGGGTATTTGGTTTGCCTGGAGCTTCACTGGTGTGTTTCATAAGAGCTTGGGTACAGTCCATGCAGATAAACGGTTGAACTAGATTTGTTTATCTTCTGCATGACAGGTTCAAAAGGTTCATCATTGTACAGTTGTGTTAATTATTGAATAACTAAAAAAACCAACTTTTGAGTTGATGTGATGAGCAAGTGGATTTCATCTCAATATCTTCTGGATGTGCTATGCAGTTATGTATATGAAGACACATGAAACACAGCACTTGGAAATGACAGTAGGGACCAGGGAAGTAAGCTAGCATGGGGTGTTAAGGAGAGTAAATCCTATAATGCTGTTTAGTGTTAAATTCATAACTTGAAAAAAAATTAACGTTTCTGTAACTTCCTTTTGTGGATATTTATAATGGCTTTATGTGTACTTACCATTTTAGACTGAAGCCTGCCCAATTCAGATTTCATACTGATGAATCTTTAAGATTCCCATTAAATGTTTTAATGACCCTCTTAAAGTCTCTCATGCTGCCTTATATATTTACTTCTTGATACCTGTCTAAATATAAATCACTTGAAGCTAACATCTGTATGCAAGCCTCATTTAGTTTTGAAGCTGTACCACTTTCATACTGATTATACGTGTTAACTTCTTTTAACTACGCTACTTACACAACAGGTTAAAATAGCTAATACATTAACAGCAGGGGCATTATTCCGCCTTTCTAATCCTTGAGCGCCTAGCAAGCACAATCGATACGGAACCCTGCTTTAAAACTTACATGCATAATTTCATCTTTGGTGTGTGCATGAACTTTAAAAGTTCCCGTGTTGTGATATTTAAAAAAAAAAAAAAAGCAAAATGAAACAAGCGACAAATAAAATTTTTATTCAGATCAGTTTCCTCAAATAGTTGACTATATTGTTAATAGATAACCTCGTATCTAAATAGTAGACAAACTGCCAGAATTCTCCTCATTTTAGCAAACATATATTTCTGCATGTTCAAGGCTGTCCAACCACCTTCATTAGTTCTTCATTGTCTGTGAGTTTTCAGGTAGTTGGGAAAAGTAGATCTGTGTTACATCAAGATGTAATTTTTAATATGTGTTTTTCCTATTTATGGTTGTCCTACACCTTATTTCCCTTTGCTGCTAAGGACAACAGAGTATTCTTGTGCTGTTTAAGGTGAACCAGAACAGTAAACAGGATAAAATCTGTTCCACTGCTTAAGTAAAACCAGATAACTTTAAAACATTCCCCTAATAATGGCACATACTCTGTTGAGCTTTTATAACACATGCACACTTACTCTCTTTTGAGCAATAATGTTGGCATCTTAATCATGTTGACATTACTATTACAAATGATATTTCATGATGATGATCGTTAGGATTCAGCGTATTGTGTGGCAAGTCTGTGGGGGCCTCAATTTTAAAGCCTAAAGTTTTTGAGTTAGAAAATAATTATGTAGATTAACACTTTCTAACTGGTCTGGTTAAACTCTCATTGACTTGAGCAGAGCCAAAATTTTGTCCTTCATCTCTAAATTGGGATAAACATACTGAGGTTGGAATGTTACTTTTAATAGTGCTGTAGGGCCCGTTTTTCATTTGCTGTAAAGGTTTCTTTGTGTTAAGCATGTGTGAAACAAGGAAAATTTCTACTAGTTTGCATATGCCAGTTTTAAAAATTATTTAATTTAAATTAAATTATTAGATAAAAGAAAGCCTTCCTATATTCTGTGGCAAATGTTCTAAGGTTTTTCCTGGCTTTTTGTCTTGTAGTCTTTCCTTCCTTAAGCGTATTTCTAACCAAGTGCATTTTGAACCTCTTCTAACAACCTTGATTTGGTTAACCCTCATTTTTCTTGTGTGGAGGAAAAAGAACCAAATATTTGGGGGTTTTCTAGTGGCTGAAATTCTAGGGTTTGGCCTGTTCTGAATTTTCCTTTTGGTTCCTATGACACTCCTGTTTTTTGGCGATCTAGATCTTGGTTTGCCTGGGTTTGATCTCGATTGGCTAGCACAGATCATCCTCGGGTTCTTTAGCCACTTCTGGAGACTGGAGACTATGTCCAGTGCTTTCAGGGCCTCTGGTACCTCCGTGAAGCGTATTGCTATGAGCCATCACTCTGCCTTTCTCATGTAAGAGAGTTCCTCTTGGCCAGCTAGGTATTGGACAAGCAACTCTTTGTTTAAGGTACCTTCTTGTGTCATCTGCCACTTGTGGCATGTTGCGGTAAGTAGTCTGGGATTCTAAAATACCAGATACTGTTTGGTAAAAGTAGTGCTTTAACTTATACAAATGTTTAGCTTTTTAGTGACCTTTTACGTTATTTGCTTGTACTTTATTCTGTTGCTGAGCAAGTAATTTTACAGTGTCTGCGTGTTTAGCCTCTATTAAGTTAAATACAAGGGTGTCTATTGACGTGGCACTGTAGTGTGACAGATATTCAATTGAAATGTAAGAAAAATTACTCCCTTCGTGAAATTCTTAATTATGTAGTAATTACACCCTTTTGCTTTTAATGTTGCTGTGTAGTTGGGGGAGGTGAGCATATAGAATGACTTTGTCTACATATATTGGATTGTCATTTAACTGAGGTGTTAGTCATGAAAATTTGTATTTAATACTACATTGCTTTTCATCTGTTAGCTCTGATTTCAGTGCATATGTTCGTATTTTAAGTATTGTATTGTGTTTTCATAACAGCTAGTTTGGGGATGCAGGGTTATTTTAAAAGCAGTATTTTATTCTCTGTATTAAAAATTAGGGATTTTTTCTATATGCAGCTGTTATTACATAGGCTGTTTCAGAAGCTTTTTTCTAAATTATATGTGTTTTTATTTATATATATAAATATAAAAGCATT
>JMFS01099513.1:0-11873 GCA_000699545.1 Podiceps cristatus | reverse complement strand
TCCGTCCTGGCTGAAACCAGGACATTCACTAAAGGTAGTTTGGGAAAAAGCAAGGAGATGTTATATTATATGTCAAGAGTTCTGGAAAAAGTGAGAAGCAGACTTGTTGAATGTCTCTGGGTGAAAATAATAGAGAAAAGACCAGAGGTGATACAATGATACAGATCATCATAAGCAGGAAAGAGATGACCAATTAACAAAAAGTATTCAAGGATTAGGACTGTACCTCTATATCTGCTAAAAACAAGTTAAAAAGCAAGATGTGCACAGTGCTGAAAGAATTATTGTGCGAAAATGCTGATGAAGGTATTCTGAGCATGTTCTGCTCCTTCTAATTCTAACAGGAAAGAACTTCTGAGGGCAGAAATGTAATTAGGTTGAAATAATCACAAAGGAATAGAGTTCATCATTCTAAAGAATACATGGCATGAGCATAACTGAATAAGAATAATGAACATCAGTACAACAAACTTCAATAAAGGAGGCCAGATAAGGAAAGACACGGAGATTGAAACATTTATTCCTTTCCTGCTTCATTTTTCAGCAAAAATTCCCACTCTGATCTGTGATCAGAAATGCAACAAAGTCAGCAAATACGTGTCGACCAGAAAAGAGAAAGGAGGTAAAAGTATTCATATAACGTAGATGTTTTCAAGTTGCCTAAAGAAATTTGTCCACGACTGCTTAAGGAGCTAGCCAAAGAATTTCTAGATGCTGTGCAGTATTTTGGAGAATGCTGGAGGAAGTATGAGCATCAAGAGCCCTGGAAAAGGAAAAGCATATTACCTGCCTTTGAGATGAAACAAAGGGAGGACCTAACAAATGATAGACCTGCCAGTTCAATTTTTAGACTGGGAATGACACTACAACAAGTGATTAAATAATCAATTTTATGACCATCCAAAGGATGGTAAAGTAATTCTATAAAAAAATAAAAACCCAAAGCAAATTTGCCAGGAACAAATTACATTAAAACAGAGAAACTTCCTTTTTTGATAGGATAATTGGCTTACTTTTTATAAGGAAACATTAAGTATGCTACCCTTTGACTTCCGTAAAGTCTTTGACTTATTTTCTCAGAAGAAATGAAAGTGATCTAAAACCTGCTGAAAAGCTGCAGCTGAAAAGTATTGATCAAAGGTCTACCTGGAAAGAGATCTCAAGTAAGGTGATTGTCTCAGGAGAACAGCAATTAACAGGCATCTGCAGAGAGGAGACCTCAACTCCAGAGGCCCGGCAAAAGAGCTGTGTCCTTTTAGCATGTACAATACAAAAAGAAATATCCCATGATAAAGCCTAAATTTCTTCGTCTCATCTGTGATCAGGGACAGGGATGGCAGAACATCAAGAAGAGCCCCACAGTGACATTCCTGTAAGTCCCGGTCCTGGCGCAAGCTTTGTAGTGAGCATGAAGTGAAATTCCAGTTTATAACCCTCACAATCGCTCAATAACTGAAAATAAACGACAAACCACTTCCCAGCTCGAATAGCTTAATGTGAGGCTGTTTTAGTGATACAATAGTCTGGATGCTGCCTTCTTTCACAACCAAGCTGAAGTCAGTGAGAGTAACAAGAGCAGGGCAGAGAGCCATGCCTGGTCCCATAACTACAGGTCCCTGCGTGTGAATAACCGAGTTACCTGCCACCAAAAATAATACCTTTCGGTTCGAGCACTACAGTTAGCTGTAGTGTGGGCACCAAGACACCTCTGTCCCAGAAATGACACATGGCCATGAGAGATGCACCCCACAGCACCTGCCATGGGCACCAAGAAGGCTCTGTGATCCCCTCTGCAGGCAACTCTCAATGTCTAGCTTTCCAAAGCTGCCTGCAACAGATGGCAAAGCAATAACCCCAAATGGTGGCACATACAAGACCGGAACACAGAGGTGGGAAATGAAGAATGATGTTTTGGCAGGAAAGTGGAGGAATAACTATTGGGGAATAAAGTAATATTTATGTCTAGACCACACATTAACAGCAGACAGGGACTGAGTGTCTTTGCTGTCTCAAACTTCATCTCTCTAGCTAAATGGAAATAAGCCCGTTTCCGTCTCCAACACCTACAAAATCACTTGAGACTTTCGACAGAACAAGTTGTTTTTCAAGAAAGGCACAATGACTTCTTAACTGTTGTTATTTAAGGGGAAAACCTTACAGGTAATTTCATTCTTCAGTACAAGCTTCTCTGATGTACGTCTTCCTCTGCTTAGACTTGCAAGAAACACTGGTATAGACTCATTATGAATGGAGGTTTTTATGGGCTTCAGAATATCTTTTTTAAATACCAATGAACAGGTTTTCAACATGTGTCTCCAGGTGTTAGAACTGTGTTTACAGGCAGTCTCATGCTGCTAAAAGACTACTTCAGCCTGGAAAATCCCTGCAGCGATTAACAAGCTTTCTTCCTCCTTTTTAACCACCAATAGGCATTTTTTTTTTAAAAAAAAAAAATCAGATTAATTTAGACTGGACACTTGAATTTGAAGTGATAGCAAATTCAAGAATGACCAGAGTCTACCATGCATTTCTGAGATCTTATCTCATTGCTTTTCTTGAAGGAATAATTTCAAGGTTTGACATAAACCAACCACACTATAATCTCAATGATCTGATGTTTGCTACTTTACTGGAACTGCTTTGTTGAAAAGAGTAAGCAAGTTTTTTCCTTCATCTTCCTTCTGGCTGCAAGGACTGGTTCTGCTGACTCAGTGCAATTCTACCCAGTATTCGTTTTTCTGGACTCTTGGTGTCACCAGCTAGGAAAAAGACCAGCTCAAACATTCATAGTTAAAGCTGCTGGCAAATGCATTTTCCCCCCTCTCCTCATACTAAAGCTGTATTATTGATTTGTAAAGGTATGCAACTGTTAAGTTTTGCATGACTGTGCTGAGAAGCGTGATCCATCTCCCCCCGGATTCTGCCTTATGGCTCTCAAAGCCAGTTGCCCAAGCTAGCAGTCTGACATATCCAGCAAGCAAAGAGAGGCTGGAGGCACTTGGAGATAAGAGTGAGTTTGGTAAAGAAAAAACCTCCAGGTACAAGGGGCCTGGGGATCATTAGAGGCATGAGGTGAAATCATACTTCAAAACTATGAAAAGAGAATCAATATAAAACGTGCCTGAAGTAACACGTAACAAAGCCTTGAAAAGGATCTAAACAATCAGATCAGCCATTGTGGCCCCTGTCAGGGTTTTTGGCCCTTAATCAGAACTATTTCAGAAGCAATCCCTCCAGGATAGGTTCATCGATTGATCTCTAAGGGTGGTTTTATTTCTCCTTTCAAATGGTCCAGATTATATCACTTCGCTCCACTTTTGATGAAGGACTGTTGACATGACTCTACAGAAAAAAGATGATTGTAACTTACTAAAAGGGGAGATCAACAGGTGGCTTTGTTCTCAATGGGAAGTCAGAGAATTTTCATTCTTGTGCGTTTTTTGAGCTAGATAAATCAATCAAGAAAGGTGACGGAAACAACTCCACCATGTCCATATGATAATCGTGAGTCTTGAAGTAACATTTTCAGAATGGTTTTCAATTATCTGTTTTTAGTTCAATGAGCTTGCAATCCAATTTTTCTGCACGCCACAGCGGCCATACAAAACCTACACCATGACACAGTTGTGCATTTTGAGAAATTAGAAACAAGCAGGGGTTTTTTTGAAAGGGATTGTTACAAATGGAAATTACAAGATCTGAACCAGCAAATTCATACTCAGATAATTCCCACCCCCACTGAAACAAAGGGGAAGCAGACCTGAAAGGGACTGGAATAGCAAGTTCTTAAGAGCGTTTTTAATTGTGTTACTTCTAAGCAGTATCTCTGTAAATAAACCAGTTTAATAAGTTTGCAGGTATGGGAGAAGGTTTGAGATACACAGCCTCCTGGATCTGTAATATAATGATGGAAGTAATTACAGTCCTGATGCCAGCCCAACTTTATTTGTCCTAGCAGCTAGGCTCAAGGCCAGCTCTTCCACTAGAAAGTGCTTGACAACCTTTCTCCCACTGGCAGGAGGTATGCAGCGGCTGATCATTTTGAACTTTCCTGATTTCAGTACTTTCCTGCACTTCTCACCCATTCCCCGTGAGCAATGATAATTTTAGATGCCTCTGTGTGACAGGGAATAAGAAGACATAGCAGGTCCTTTAAAAAAGTAAAACACAGGCATTCAAAGTAGTTAAGACAAGATGTATAAAATCCAAATGTCAAGGAAAATTAATTCTTTTGTGGCTTGTCTCGGCAGAGACAATCTTTATGCTGCTTTGCATCTTAAAACACAAGTTTCCTTTAAAGTCTGCTGTATTTCCTCTAATGACGTAAAAAAAGGCTCAGTGCACATTCTGGGACCTTTCTACTATGCCTGGGATGAGCTTAAACTTATCCAGCTGCTCTTTATTAGTTTACTTCAGGGTATCTTTCACAGCTGGGTTAAACCAGATTTACATATGTTTGGCTGAATATGCATGATTTTAGGGCTCCAGAGAAGTTGTTGCAGCCTGCAAAGTGAATCTCTCATCTTCACAGTTCCCATTTCACTGCATGGAGCTCCTCTGATGGCACAGAACAAATGCTGTATTTTTCTTTTTTTTTTTCCTGCTGTAGGCATTATGTATTCTGGGCAGCCCAGTGCCTTTCTGGAAGTACTTTTTATGAACAGTGTCAGGGACAGAGAAGCTGTCACTGAAATTCTGTGGCTTTTCCTTTCCTTTTTTACAGCCTGTTTTGAACTATGGCCTTTCTGCACAACAGGGAAAAGTGAAGTTTGCTGCATGTCAACATAAGCAGCTCTGCTTAGCAGGCTGAAGCTCAAAGCAGCCTTATGGAAGAACTGGGGTTAAATTTCAAACACTGCATACTGCCCCAAAGTATAACCTGTTTCCTCATCAGCTCTGATCTTTCAAGACACAAAAATTGAAATGCTAGTTTTGAGCTACTAGTGTGACTGAACACGTTACAGCTGAACTAACAAAGGAGCCATCAATTAAACATGCAAGACATTTAAATAATAAGATTGTACCCTATATATCCTATTCCATGAGGTTCCTGGAAATGATTATTAAACTGTTGAACAACTATGTGACCAAGCCAACAATGTCTACTCGTGTATTTCTTAGGGATAGTCCTTCTGCCAACAGCAGGGTTGCTGGTGCACGTTAGGAAAATGGCTGGACCCCATGAGAGGTCTGCTCTTCCACAGAGGAAGGATCAAACCTCTTCCATCTTTAAAACGACAGCACTGTATTTTCTGTGACAGAAAGCAAACACTGTAGATTAACTCTTCATTTCTCCTACACTCCTGAACACTACAGGTGTAGTCAAAAGACCTGGACTTAAGAATTATAACATGGCTCCCATGGTCACTAAAAGACAAGACTGCTTCTTTTAGAAATATTTGCAGGGTTGGTGCTGTAGGTAAAAAATGCCTTATACACATCTGATGTTAGTTTTACCGTTTCCCTTTGTATTTCCTCATCTGCCTTTGAATACATTGAATGACTGAGGATGTGATGAGTTTGAAACAGTGGCCATAACAGACAGCAAGACTGATTTTACTGGTAGTTCTTCTGTATCTCACTACTCTTCCAGTACAAATATCAGAAGCCTTCTTTCCTCAGTTACATTCATTTGAATCTGCAGTATCTCCAGTAGAGCCAGCAGGGTTACTCCAGCCACATCCTGGGGTAAAAGACAGCATTTCCCCTATGGACCTCTTGTAATGGTGCTGCTATCATCTCTCTCTCCCTTACTTCATTTTCTACCTCCAGTGCTGTCTTCCTTCATGCATTTTTCTGTCTGTCAAATTTATAGTTCTCTTCATTTTTTGACCTAATTTTTTTTATCGCCTCTCCACCTTTCAGGCATTGTGTATACATTTACACTTTGATGCCATAACTTCATTGATGTTTCCTGTCTGTGCATTTTTTTAATGTGCTCAGTGATTACTCTGGCCAGTCTGTTTCCCTGGGAGAGGTGAACCTGTAGCTTCACCTCAGGGAACATATTTTAGCAAGAAGGTACTGACTCAGCCCCAAGAAAGCTGCCCTGGGGCCAGCAGCAATCTCGGCACAGTAGTGTCTGCAAACCAGTGTCTTCTCCAAAATGCATTCAGAGTCCACCCAGGCACCTTCTTGGCTGTCCAGCAGCAGGCCAGACAGATGTACCTGTATCTTTATTTTACCACACTTCTCACAAGCAGCGGTGTTTCTGCAGTACAGCTCCCCCAGGCTTCCATTCAGTTCTGGTACTGGATCAAATCTCCATTTTCTGGATGTACTGTAATGTTTGTTCAGTTTCTGCTCATGCTCTTTCTTTAAACCAGTACTGTCCACAGCTAGTTCCTCACCATGAAGGTAAGTGCTCTAACAAGGAACATGACTGGCTTTTTTCATATCGATTGACTAGTTCTTGAGATATATTTGCTGATCTACAGATATACGATTTTCCACATTAGAAGTTAAAGTCTCATTTTTTTCCTAGTACTCAGACACTAACTAATTTTATCATGATCTCTTTTGACTCAGAAATATGTATGTATTCTCTTTCCTCCTTTTTAAACAGAGTGTAGGTGAGACCAAACTTTTAGCAGAAGCACAGCTGATGTTACCAAGTTGTCTTGCCATGAGCAAGTAGAGTTAAACTGTATTGTCCTTCCAGGTCTTGACGCTGGGTATATGAAAGTACCCACTGATTTGATATTAGTAATTTAGTTCAATGAGTGAGAACTGCACACTGAGATATACAAATCCCCCTGGGTGGGGAAAATTAATTGGTCTTACTGGATGAGTGCCTCAGGGTATTGCCTGTAGCTTGGTCATATTTAGACAAAAAGCATATAAAGTGCTGCAGGACTGTAAGACCTCTTTAAGACACTGAATAGAGACTAGTGTTTTGTAGAGATTAAGCCGAACACTATTGGCAAAAAAAAAAAAAAGAGCAGTGCTCTTTATGTTCTTTATTATGAGCCATAATTGCCCAAACCCCTGGGCAGGCTCCGTGGTGAATGTGAGAGGTTCTGTGGGGAGAGCAGGCAGAAGAAGGGACAGAGGGCACTCCTGCTCTGTGCCCTCCTTTGAGAGCCTCTGATTGGGACTCATTCAGCAACGAATACACATGGAGAATTGTTGAACTGTTTGATGGGAGCTATAAGCTGGTGGCAGGAATTAAATTTCTCCAGTGTTGACCACAGGCTCAAAGAAATGACCAATGCCCTTTTCTGCACCGCAGGACAAGACCACTTGTTAGCTTCTTTAAAAACAAGTGGTACTCAGTGTTTACCCAGCATTATGGCTTCGGTCTCACTCACCCTGCTCGCTTCCAAACAGGAATTCAATATAGTTTTCTGATTTAAAGGAAACACCTGGAAAATATGTGATTCTCAAAAGACTTTTGGGGATTATTGCAATGAAGGCTTTGGTGTGCTGCTGTTCAGGAGGTGTTTCTGTTCACACTTAAATTCCTTGTCTGTGCTAGTACTGTTTGTGTTTAGTAATTGCAGATCTTTCAGGCTCTCCAAAAAAAACTCTTCACTTTTTCTTTCTACAAGAACATGATAGTGAATAACAGTAGCTTTTTAGGACTTTAAAAATGTGCCTGCTACAACACCCAACCCCACCCCCCCCCCCCCTTTTTTTTTTTTTTTTAAACAGCTGTTCTTTTATTTTCTATCACAATTGTGGGTAAGATGGGATTGAGCATGAACAAGATGGCACATTATTGACAGCATGCAGATGGTGTTATTTTCCAATTAAAAAAAATCCTTGTTGGGTATATGAAAGAACTGTCTAGTTTGTGCGCAGTTGTGACAATGATATCAAGCTGCACATTCAATCTGAGATTTTATTTCACAGAAGACAGCAATCTTTGGTTGCTGGTGGGAGAACTACAGTTTAATATTCAGAGCTAACCACTTTGGTAGACGTGGGAGGCTGGAACTGGCCTGGAGGCTATCCACCGGGACTCACTATTTTAGAGTATTACAGGTATTCTTCCCGGCCAACACAAAGTTGCTGATGAATGTGCTGTTAGCCATTTCCAAATGTTTGCTGTATTGTACAGCTGTGCCAGAAATGCCTCTTAGTGCTTCCTGAGCAACTTCTCTATAAACTGCCCTAAACTCTTCTAATGGCAATGGAGCTGTTAAAATCTACTTCAGCAGGGACACTGACTTATTCTGATCTGCTAGGGCAGGGAGAGCTGTCAGACTATCAGCTGGCGGTTAAAGTGCTTATCAGTCACAGCACCAATACTCAATGTACATGGAACTGTCTGTGTATTTAGTTGCCTAACTGTGACAAGTCTCTTCTGGGTATGAGGGACTGAGATTTTTCAAAAACTTACAGCTTGGCCAATGAAGCTCCTTTTTTTGCTCATGGGGATGTCAGGATGCACATTTTTTGATATAATGGTAAATTTGCAGTATCTACTTCAAAACCTCTCAATAAAATGCCCTTAAGACTCTTTTTTGTAACATGAGAATAACAACATATTTTTCCCTATCCCCTTTCTCAGCTACTGGCACAAAAAAATCTTAGAATACATGATTAAAATCTAGCAAAACTCATAGCAACAGTAATCGGATACCAGAGACTACAATGTCTCACTAAATGACTATTAAAGAGCTTGAAGTAACACCTGCCTAAACACCTGACTACACTAAGGATATTCATAGGAACGACTACTTTCCAAACACGATGACATTTGTTACCTGTATTTAATGTTCAATAAAATTAACATGGCAAAATCTAAATTATGCCCTCTCCAGGTTCTTCCTTTTTTAATTAACTGCATGCTGTTAATCAGTAAGCACCAGCCCATCCCAACATAAAGAATTAAGCTTGTTTTTTTTTTTTTTTTACAGACTTGAAGAAAAATGAGGAAAAAGAGGGAAGAGAGCCAGTCCAGATCCTTCCTACATACTGAAAGGGATGTTGATATCAATCACTATAAGGTTATCTATATGAAAAGAATGTAGGCGGTGTTTTGTACAGAGGCATGTAATTAAATAGTTCACAGTCCACAGATCATATTAAAAGTGCTCTGAACCAGGACTGTCAATGTTTAGGTCGGAGTAAAATTACTACGGGACACCTTACCTATTAATTAATACAATTATTGAAAATAGGCACATCCTATATGAGAAAAATGAATTATTCAAGTATCTTTAACAGCATATTGACATTTTAATTGTACACTGGCATTAACACCAAAAGGCGCTTCAAGTGTCTTTCCGCTACTAGATTTTCTGCTCTTAAATCCCTTCAAATCTCAAAGCAGTTCCAGAAATCTCTTATTTAAATGGCGAGGCTGCCCTCCCATTTCAGCATCTTTGTATGGCACGTCCCCCTATACTCCATATAAACACCACAAAACCGAAACTTGGTGTTACTTAACACCCTGTCCATATGCTTTGCTATTTCCATACAGAGTAGTGGCCCTGTGGGGCCAGCATACCCTACAGCGAATTCCCAGCTCTTGATAAACATGTCAGTGCTACAAGGGTCAAGCAAGAGCACAAGGCAGTCTGCGCTCCTCCACCGAGCTGTCCTCACTGGGTGACTGTGGATGAATGCAGCTGGGGATCTAGTCCATCACACAATAGCTCTAATGCCCCGAACCCTGAGCAGCTGCCTTGACAAATTAGATGTGGCCTCTTTTATTGAAAAAGCAGATCAAGGTCCTGGGGCAATGACAGTTTTTCCCTGTTTTAGTAAGACAGGCTTCTACTGCTCATTGCAGCCTGGAAACAGATAGCCTGACTTTAAATCTATGCAGGCGGACAATTACAGGTCAAGGATACCTGCTGTTTCCTGAAGCCACATTCGACATTTGATGAGCTCTATTTTAAACTTCACCTTTCTTTCATTTGTAGGATCCAGTAATTTGGGGACATTTAGAAAGAAAAGTTCTGTTCATATTTTTCATAACCAGGAGTGGCACATCAACACAACCTTTTCTATTACCAATCATGTCTTTTTTTGGCTACTAAATAGCAAATGGGTCTTGTTTCTAATCTTGCTACTCACATTTCCACTTCTGCTAGTTAAATCTGAAATCAATTTAGATTTCTGGCAAAACGTAGAAACATTTTGATTTCTGAAAATTTTAAGTTAGTGCCAGTGCTGAAGTATGGGCATTTCTTTAGCTGTGCCAGTCAGCTGCTGTGTGTTGGCATATACCCCCTCCATTATTTTGATTTCCTTATCTTTGCCTATCTTTTGCAGTGAAAACTGTTCCTCTCCTTACACTTTCAGAAGGTTACTACAGAAAATCTGTGACTAAATGAGCTGAGGCTTTTTATGTAAAATTTGAAATGAAGATTCAGTCACAGGGAGGACACACTAAATCACTGCCCTGTACTCCATTGCAATCTCCATTTTTTTTATTAATATTGGCTTAGGGATGTGGCCCTGCCCAGGGACTTGGTTTCCATCGTCTTTTTTGCATGCCTTGTCTCCTTTCTGTCTCTTCACTCTTGTTCTCATAGAAACTTACAAAAAAATAATGAAAACAAGCCTGAAGAAAGTCTGTTGTCAGAAATGTCTTTCCAGCATTCTTCTTTCATCAATTTTATATACAATTTCCGTTTTGTTAATTAGCACCTAGTTTTCTACTGACACTGTTTGAACCCAAGGATGCAATCTGAGATGATTAGCTGTCTCTAGACCTGGGAGCAGACAGCTCGTACATGCAAGATAGAACAGAGAAAGGATCAGTGTCACTCCTCTGGACAAGTCCGGTGTGTTCCCTTAATCCTGACTGTACAGCCCTCTGTTACATGTCACAGGATACCAGAGAATCCAGCGTGCTGAGGTTGTCAATCTTCTGGCATGTTTGTTAGTTATTAGCCTGGTCTGGTGACACAGGTATCTGGCCATTAAAAACTGCTGAGAAATTTGGTCCCATTTAACTGCTAACAATGGCTTTCTGGTATTTATCTGACATGGAGCTAAAATGGCACTCCACAGCAGGTATGCCGTGATTAGTCTCTGAGACATTCAGTTCCTGCACAAGTTGCTCATTAGAGCTATTCTACACAAATACAGGGTTGGTTGGTTGGTTGTTTGGAAAAAGGGATTTTTTTAATATTTCACCTAAGCAGCTAGTATATGTGACAAATGTAAATAAGCCCCCCCCCCGCTCTAGAAACAAGGATGTTTACAGTAAGCTGATGCTAATTCAGCTAAGAACATTTTAGGAAAAACATCTATAGGGCTTTGATAAGCATAAGCTCATCCAACCAACCTCTGTTTAAATCCTAATGGGAAAAGTAAGTAGGTTTTAATCTAGATATGGAACTGTAAAAGTTTAAATGGACTAAGTACTGTGTCATCTTGTCTTGTGTAGGTGAAATCCCTTTGTGAAGCACTACAGCTCTGAGTAACTACACTTCTCACTTCAAATTTCAGCCAAATGCTACAGAATCATAGACAGAATCAGGGCAAATTCCCTACTCCCTTTCTCATAGCACTCTTTTACTAGACTGTGGGCAAAAGACAAAAGTATAGTAGGAGAAGGACCCAGTCTGATACAATCTTCATTGTTTCCTCAGCACTTGAAACTGTTAGTGAACTGCAAAGTACTTGCAATCTGCTTTATGTTTGTGCGTACAATGGTCTGAGAAGCGGGAAAGAACAGCAATGTTTGTGTAGCTTCCTCCAGACACACGTGCTTTGAGTTTATAGCTCTTCCTGAGCCCCATCCAGGCAGAACTGACGATGGTGCAACTCCTTCTCCCATTAACCTAATGCCTTTTTAAGAATAAGTCACTTCCTTCTGACAGTGCCAGGACGATGATATGGATCAAAACCAGCACATTTGCTTCACCTCAAAAATCAACACCCTTCCCTCCCTCCCCCCTCCCCGCCCC
>KL279866.1:4099-16803 GCA_000699545.1 Podiceps cristatus | reverse complement strand
GCTCCATCCTGGCTAAAACCAGGACAGAAAGGTTTACAATAACAGACAAAAAGACAGCATCTTGGAGCATAGATTGTGAAGCCATTCAGAGCTGCAGAGCGTGCAGGAATTTGTTCTTCATTTTGCCTACTTGTGTTTCTCCATTTAATGAAGATTTGGTCCATAGTGTCCCAAATATATCTTGGATTACTGTCTTTACTCATTCATAACCAACTGTATAAATGAATACCTGCAAAGAGAATGTTCCTTGAAGGACTGTGGACAAGAACAGGAAATTTCTTTTGGGATGATTCTTGTTCTGCCTTGAGTATGCCCAAAATTACTTTAAAAATTTTCTATTGGAAGTGGAGAGAGAATTGCTGTGGCAGTAACTGAATCTATTCAAGGTTGAATGGTGGATGTTTTTTGAAACTGTGTTTTAGTTTTAGGGGTAGTTTCAAATGCGTATATGGTATGCTATTTATACTTCTGAAACTGGAATGCATTTTTCCTGATTGTCAATTGTACGTACAATCTGAGATCCCGTAGTGAAACTCGTCACATTTGTATGTTTGTTTTAATGTGGCACGAAGATTTGAATTCAAGTGGCTTCTGTTTCAAATGTAGATGCTGTGTTCATGTCAGAGACGCAATGCATTTGGAAGGGTTATGCTGGCAGAGTTTCACTTAATGTTTGTGTGACAAAGAAACTCTGGATGTTGCTGAGGTTTACCCTGGTTTTATGCAAAATCTTCATGCTAGATCTGCCAGGCTAAACTGTTCAGTTTTGGATAGTGAACTCAGTTGGTCTTGTTCTCTGTCAGAAAGCTACTCTGTTCTGTTCCCTCTCTATGTCTTATTCTGTAAATGTGTCAATAAAGCTACAGACATAGTCTGTTAAATAAGGAAGGAGTGACTTTCATGGAATATATCTATTTTCAGGTATGCAGATATTGGATATGAAAGTAAGGGTAAAAATGAAGAGGGGCCAGGCAGAGACAGCAACAGATCCTCAGGAGGCCTTGCTGCAAGGACAGCCAGCCCAGCTTCCCAAAATTGCTTCTGAAAAGAGATTGGATGGAGAAACCATGCAGAATTTCAGCTGCCTGTGTGGAGTCGGTGCTGGTGGGATGGCTAGTCTTGCAGGGAAGCACTGTCTCCCTGCAGAGCTGCTCCACAGCCCTGTGTGATCTGTTATTCCAGGGGGGAGCTTGAATAGAAGTGAGCATTTAGATGCAGCTCGGAATCACTCCCCACATCTGTGTGCTGGCTTTGGCACACGCAGCAACACGCTGACCATAATCCTGTATTAGTGATATTGCCAACCATTCCCCACAGCAACAGACACTGATGTCACAACTAGATTATGAACTCTTAGGAGATCTGGCAGGAGCGAAAATGCTAGGACAGGTAGATGAGGAGAGAGAACGGTCTTTAATAAAGCCTAAGCCTTTATCCAAGTTTTACTGGCTCTTTCACAGAAGAGTTGACAACAAACTCAGACAAGAAGCCTGTGCAAATAGTTTTCTATTTATTTTTGCAAGTCTGATTATGGAATCTGTATATATGTCTATGAATTTCCCTCCTCCCCAAACAGTTTCATCCCTCCAGGCTTTCTTCTGTATTAGAACAAGTTTTCTTCCATGGATTCATGGGGCTCCTTGCTTTGTTTATTCGATGTGTAAACTAATGCTCTATTTGAGGGGCAGGTGGTGAGGAGTAGGGAGGAATCACAGCAGTCCACATTTGGGCGAGGTGGAGGAGCAGTCCACAAGATTTCTTTCATATAAGCTATATGTTCCAAGATAACTAAACATCAGAACAGCTACACTGATGTACGTTGATATTTGCTGGGGAAGTGCTGTCCATTTATATAATATAGTATTGTAACTGTAAAGATGTATGTACACATGTATCTCCCTTCAAAATCCTCTCTTATTTCTAGTCTAGTAGTTTAATCTGATTGGTACTTCCTTAAATGTTGCAGGTCAGGAAAGATATTGTACATGTCACTCTCCGGAAATTAAATCTGAACTCATTGCATCTGTGACATGTCTGCAGAACCCCTCTAAATAACAATGCTGCTTTACCAGTGTAATTGAGAGAAGGATCTGACTACCTATGGGATTTTTTTAAGCTCCTGAGGGAGTAATGTATCAGTTCTTATTGAAGGGCAATGGCTATAGGATGCTTAATTTTCTTAAACTGATTTAAAAAATTTTAACCCAGTGTGAATAGTAAAATTTGGGTAGGAAATAAGGGTGAATCATTAATCATCAGTAAAAGAACTTTGATTCAAAACTTACCAAAGGGAGGGGGGGTGGAAAAAAAAAAAAGAATAACATACTTCAATACAAATTGGTAAAATTTTGTGGATTTGAGTGTAGCTGTTAGTGGTTTATACCCTCACTCATTTGAGTTTAGTTAGTTAGAGTAGGTCCCCCACAGAGGCTCTTCAGAAATTAACAGGAGATCAAGGAGAGGGGAAGTACAAAGGGAGAAGGACAAAAAGAAGAAAGGATGTATTGGTATTTTTCAGACATTAGAATTACTTCCCATGCTCTTGGCTGGGGGAAAAGAAACCCATACAACAAAGCTTTGACATTTCTTTCAGTATAGGATGTGAGGTCCCAAAGACTGTCTCCAGGTTTTTGGGGGTTTTATAAAAGCACTGGTCTGGTCTTGTAGCTGAAATGCTGAGATCCAACTGGTTTCCTGCATACCCGTTTCCCACTTCTGATTTGGTTTCTCTTACTGTTGGTGGTGGTTTTTTGGTGGTTTGGTGTTTGTTTTTTGTTTTGTTGGTTGGTTTGTTGTGGGTTGTTTTGTTGTTTTTTTTTTTTTCTCATGCCTTAGCACAGTGCTAGTTTGAGATTTCCATCCACTATGTAAATAGTTCAGCTGGACCATTTGAGTGTCAGCGTGCTTTCAGACATGTCAAAGCCTGCTTCTTAAACTCAGATAGTTATCAGTCACCCCTGGGCTAACTCTGCTTCCAGATCAATTGCATGGGAGTACCAACCAGCAATGGCTCTGCAAAGCGGTCATTGGAATAGATATGCTGCTTATTTATAAAAGTGTTAATTTACACGGCCAAATCAACAACATGTTAATCAATTTAACCATGTGATTTTATTACCTGCATTTCTTCTTTTTGGTTTTCTCCTGGGTGTTTTAGTCTCTTCCTGACTGATATTACTGGTATTTCCATGAATGTTTATTAGACTTTCTTCTTGCCTTTTAATGCTTTTTTTGGATATGCTGTGCAAACACACGTTAGGCTATTGAGCTGTACTGGAATGGGTGCTTGTAGACAAAGACGAGGCAAATTCATGTTCAGCAACAGCTTTTAGCAGAAATGTGTTCACAAAATTTATTCCACTGTACATGGGAAGAAAAAAATGATTCCTTGTGTCTGATTCAGTCATGCCGAACAAAGCAAAACAGATCACATCACAGGAAACAAAAATAATGAGAAAAACCACTGAATAGGCAATAAGCTTGTGAAAATTACAGGATGCAGACAAGAAGCGTGAACTTTGTTAAATGTCTTTGCTGTTTTGAGTTGTACTCTCAGGTCTGTTTGCAGGAGGGTAGTGTTGCGTGCCACATGGATTAGGGGGCTTTAGAGGCTCCGGTCTCTCTGGAGGTCTGTTATCTCACACAGGCAGCTCTGTCTGCTCTGTGTACCTGCATGAAACTCATCCTCTGTAAGGGTGCGACCACATTAAAAAGGGTGCCAGTGGAGCAGGAGAAAAACACTGACTTTACAGCTGCAAGGAGCAAAATAGAAAACAAACTGGAAAATGGGAATCGAGGACCAGGCCGAGTAGAAGAGATAGGTATGCCCTTCTGTTTGCAGCTTGGCTGTGTAGCCCTTGAAACCGTGATGATCTATATTGCTTTGTGTATTCCCTTGTTACGCTACGTCTGCAGAACTGCAGGGGCAGCGGCGGGGAACCCTGCATTGCTCCTGTCCTGTGAGTAAATAGCGGGTTTGGACTGTTAGCATTTTCAACCTGTTTTTGGATATTTATTTCCTTGAAACCACTGAATGACTCTGAAATAAAACTATTGTGACTTCTCCAAGCTGTGAGCACTGAACAGGTTAAAAAGGGAAACAAGCTAAAAGCTCTCTTTCCTTTGCCTGAAAATCCACTGATGCGGGATGAAATTAAAGGCTATAAATAGCTCCTGTCCCTTCAGCTTCATCATACAAGCTTCGGCTGTGAGCAAGGATTAGAAGAAGACAGAATGGATTTCTGTGTGGCGTCAACAAGAGTCAAGGATTATGCCCACTGTGCACATTGTATTGTTCATTTCTCATGGGCACTTGCAGGGAAATTAAATCCCTTCTGATGCTCAAGGTGCAGGGAGCAGAGTCGGCTTTGAGCAGGACATGTGCATTGCAAAGCAATTTTACGCAGTAGCACTTAGCTTCCCGTGGGTCTGCGGCATCAAGGTCTGGCTTTGTTTTCGTACGGGCAGACAACCCAACACAGATCATAGCAGCAGGGGCGGGGGCTTTCCAGACTTTGAGCTGGAGCTACTATCAGTGAAGTTCATGGCTACTGAACACATTTGGAAAATGGGTTGTATATTTGTTCCTCATGTCGCCGCTCCTTCACCCTGTTCACTTCTCTTGTGCAAATCCTGTGTTGGGCAAATACTGTGCTGTACTGACTAGTGTCAGGTGACAGAAGGCTTTCAAAGAGTTAACTGCCGATAGAACCTTGTGGTATATGTACGGCTCTTGAAGAAAGGATGCCATTTCTTCCCTTAGAGGAGCATTCAAGGTTGCCATGACCTTAGCAGCGTGAAAAGTTATTGCATCTTTTCTCTCTTCTCCATTTGCCTTTTCCAGCCATGCATCGTGCATGTAATTACAAGACATTTGTTTCAAGGAAGAAAGTTATAGTAAATTTCTCTTTATTGTTTACAAAAGAAATAGAAGTGTTGAGCAACAGTATTTGTTCAAAAGGTGGAAAGATAAACAAGCAGCTCCTTTTTGGAGCAGTTTCCAAAACTCTTGGGGTTTTTTCAGATTCCTGTCCCGTGAGATGCAGAAGCCCACTTGCCTCCAACTCCTGTAGTTTTAGATGAGGTTTGATAGTGCAAAGCATCTTTCAGAATTGGATCCTCAGCTGCATATGTATTTAGAGCTGTATATTACAAATACTATTAATACCTCTTCTTTATGTATGGTAATTTCAGTGGAGAAGGGTGAGAGAGGAGTAACTTTGGACTGGCACCTTATTTATGAATAATAGCTGATGTCTTTGCTCTGAATATTTAAATAAGAAAATAGTGGTAGTAATTGTTACTAGCTGATAACATGACTTTATCTACATTTCATTTTTTTCCGTATCATAAATATACCTTGGGACTGCTAGGATTACAACTTTGTTGTAGCAACACTGTAATTATTCCAGTAAAATGTCTGCTAGTCAGCGTTATGGCAGCATGAGAACTTGTCCCAATACTGAAACCTTCCCCAACAACTTCCCTAGAAAGAAAAATGGTTGAGGATGTTAAACTTGCAGTAGTCATAGAAAGTAGGCATTTTTTTTCTGATAAAGCAATTTTGTTGTTAAGTCTTGTTGTTACACCTAGTATTACAGTGTGCATGTTTAAACTGCTGCTTGTAACAGCTAAGAGTTGAGAAAGATTGGTCCTTTTTTCTGACCTTGTAGTCCTGTTGACCCCATCTGCTGATCTGATGGAAAACATATTTCCATCTCCTACTATAGCACTGAGAAGAGCATCAATCCTCTGGGAATTCAGTAGGTAGAAGAAAAAAATCCTACCCTTTTTTACGTTTTGAAGCCTAAACAGGTGTGTGCTAACCATTGGACTGTGAACCCAGCATTTTTGCAGAAATGTGTGTGTGGGTGTTGGTTTAGTTTTTTTGTTTGTTTTGGGGTGGGTTTTTTTTGGGGGGGGGTGTTGATTGTGTTTTGTTGTGGGTTTTTTGGGGGTTTGGTTTGGTTTGGTTTCTTTCCATGTTGAAAACATTAGCATACTGTGATGTTGGGACTTCCTTCAGTAGGACAGTGGATGTGAGTCTGATTAACAGAGGACTCACTAACTGGTAGATCTCAAGGTCATTCAGTCAATTCCCTGACACTTTTTTTTAGGCAAATCCATTATAGGCACAGCATATAGCTGTCCAGTTAGACATATGTATCAGTAAATGCTTTTAAAACATTAGAATAAAGAACAAATAGTAAAACAAGGAGTTCAGAATTAAGGTTGTGTATCTTAGAAGAGTGGGAAAAGCTACTTATCTCTGCCTTCAGTAGGCAATGAGAAAAGTTAGAGGCTTTTGCTTTTTGTTCGCACTTAATATAATCAAAGGCCGCTAAAATAAAAAGCTTTAATTTGGACTCCCTAGTTACTATGAAGAAGTTGGAAAGGCTGCTGGATGCAGCTATTCCTTACAGTCGGGCTGTGTTCCCTCTCCCATCGGCCTTGGAAATGGAAGCTTACTAGGGTCCTGGTGACCTGCTCTCCCTGATACAGCTTCTCATTGCAAAGCAATCAAAATTGTAATCGGGCTGGCAGCTCCAGCGCTTTGAGCAACCATTCTCTTGCCTCATATTGAGACACTGCTCAAAGAGACTCCAGTGATGTAGATTTGACTCTCATTTGGTTCTGTCAAGGATGGCCGGCTCTTTTGGCAGCTATGTAGACAGCCTTTACTGGTCCAAAATTGCCCGCAGTTTGCACTTTGAAAGTTCTAGTGATTAGACCTTTGTGAATATTTTTGTTATAATGTATTTATTGATTATTTTTCCCTATGGGGGAGCTAACCAAGATTTTATCTCCATATTCCATGGCAAAGGAAAGTTTATTTCTTCTCTCCAAAAGTTACTGCAAATGTCCTAAGGTTGACATGTGATGTACTGACTGCAACAGAAAAACAAGAACTATGTTGTCACATGTAGACAGGAGGAAAGGTAGGAGGACAGGAATGATTTATTCCATCTGTCCTGAATTCTACCTGCTTCATCTTTCCATATAATGGAATACTGTAAACCAGGAGTCCTAATGGAGTAAAGCAGTAAGTGCTTTAGCCGGAGGCATGTGAGAATATCAATTAAGCATACACTTGTGAAAACATCCATTGGGAAAGTAAGATTTTGTAGCTGCCATTGCAGAATGTTAACCTCCTTTCCCCTTCGTTGCCTTGCCCTCACCTTCTTTCTGGGCTTCTCTTCCAAACTCCAGCTCCTCACTCCATGAACTATATTAGAATGGCAGTTCTCCAAAAATACCCCTCAAGGACTTGCTGTTTGGGGCCCAATTCTGCATCATCTAGAAATTAGCTAGCCCATACTTCAGTCGGTGTAGATCACTACCACCCCATTGACTTCAGAGAACAGGAACAGACTCAAATCCTTTAAATTGTCTTACTACCAGAAGGTGAGGCAGTGACTTTAAGCATGACTACTCCCCATGGGATGGATGCCCAGTGGTGAGGGCTCTGCGGAGCCCAGAACTCATTCTGTATCATACCATTCTGCGTATCTCTGATGTAAGGATGGTGTTCCTGAACAGACAGATGGTATTGCCCACCAGGGGATTATCAGGTCCTCCCCTGTGGAAGTAAAAATCTACATTCAGCACTTTCTCAGAAGAGGGAGGAAAAAGTACAGCCAAACTCCTGAAGAGACTAGCCAGCTGCTGCCTTGCCATTTTTGACCCTATCCTTGACGTAGCTCTTTGTGAAACAAATAGTGCAAAATGGCATCATTTCTCCGTGGTGAAACCTTAAAATATGTAGGATGTGGGCAAAGGAGTCGGAACTTTACTATTCCTAGACATCCATCCAGTCAGACGAGCAGATGGAAGAGCACAAACCGTTCTCAGAGAGAGTAGAAAATATGGACCAATGCCTATATCTTGATTTCTATGCCAAAAACCCCGTGTGAAATCAGCAATAGTAGAGATCCCATTAGACAAAGCCACCAAATAATGCTCGGTATAATATCTAGTAGAGGAAAAGACCTAAGATATCTTGACTTGCAATATAATTATGTAGTTTATCATCTGAAAGATCTGCTTTGCTTTTTAAAAAAACAAGAGAAAGTCTTAGTCTGATGGCTGTAGAAATTTGACAGGTGCCCAGTTTGCAGAATATGTAATCAGGGCACTCTTGTGACCAGGAAGACTTGACTAATCCTGCAGTGCACCAGACTGTACATCTTGCATGTGTGTGAACTGAAAATGAGATGAAAGGGAGCAGTGCTATTGCTTGTGTGCAGTGTTATTAGCTGCGTAAAGAGGTGGTAGGTTGAATGTGATGGACAAAGGCTGTGAGATGATAGGCTAAAGGTAAGAGGTGAGGCAACAGACATACATGAGCAACCTCAGTGTTTGCAGTTACTGAAGTGAAAAGTCTTTGCTAGGCTGGTTACATTTTGAAATGCTTATTAAGAGAACAGAGAAGGGGGAAGAACCCCGTGTGTGATAACTAGCTGTACGGTTTAACAAGCTGTGCCATACAAGATGGAATGTAAAAAAAGAAGAGGAAAGGAAATGAAAGATGCAGAATAAGTGGAGGCTTGACAAGAAGACATGGATTAACTATTGTCAGACGTCAGGTGTTTGTGAAACAGTAGTTATTGCATGGCTTGAATAAGATATCATTGAGGAAGATGTCAGTCCAGATGACTGAGGATACAGCTGGAGGGAAAAAAAAAAAAAGACAGCACACTTGCAGAAGGCAAGTATTATCATAACTCAGGACACTGCTTCCTTGCAGCACTGACCACTGTCTTTCCAAGGTTCTCCAGAGAGTCTCAGTTGCACTGAGGAGGTTTGAAGTTCTCGTTCCACATGGATCATGCAGCTAAAAGTTGTAGTCAAGAACATCATTGTGTCAGCCATAATATACTACGCGAGCATTGCCTGAGCACAGTCAATTAACAGGGCAAGGAGAACATACCGTGTGAGAAGCAAATCGAAAGAGCTTACTGAAGGTGCGAAATAGCTTTTGCCACAGGATTGTTTTCTAGATGTGGTGTAATCCAAAACACTGTCTGCTTGCTCGTAGCAGACTGGAACATCTGAATCTGTAGCTGGCAGGTCTTTCCACATGAAGCAAACAAGAAGGCAAGGTAATGCTAGAGAGGAACCCTGTTAGATCATGTAATGTGGCTGCTAGTGAGACCATTGACAGAACTGTGGAACTATTTCTAGTAAAGAAGGGTAAAAAAATGTGTCAACCATGTTTCTGGAAAATAAAACCAAACCCAACCTAATAACCTGTGCAGATGATGTTAAAGGTGCTCCACTTTGCCTATATAGAGCTGACATTCTCTGTAAATGAAACTGATAATTCTCTGTAACTAAAACTTGACTGTAGGGTGGAAAAAAAAAATTCAGTAGATTTGTTTATCTGTGCACTAGGAAGCAAAAGCAGTCAGGATATTTACGTGTCAACATGACACAAACTGATCATAACATGATATAATTTGATCGTAACCTGCAAGTGCCTGAAATGAGCATTGCCAAAGCTACATCTGAAACTAAGTTTTTCAGACTAGGGAAAGGCTGGGCTGTTTCATTAAAGCAACAGGATATGCTAGCCAGCATCAAGAATTATAGCCTAGAAAACTGTCTTCTAGATGAGGAGTTTTCCTCTTTCAACTCAGTGTTATTTTTGAACATCATTTAAAAATAGTTGGCAAGAGTTAAAGCTTAATCGTTCCTCTTGCATTCAATCAGATCAAAGCCTTTTCCAGGCTGTTTTAAAAAGGTATTAATATGTTTACTCAATATTTATGGTTGTTTTACAAGCTTTGAAGTGGGGAAGAGTGGAAATGTTAATAGATTGAGGAAGGTTACCTAGTGATTTTGTTGTAGAGGATGTCCTCTGCTGAGACTCCTTAAATCAGTCATTCATAATGTATACCTGTGCTTCTGCGAACAGCAGTGCTCCACTGTGAGACTGTGTTTTCCGTCTCTGCGACAGAGGGAAGATGTTAGGCAGGAATACAAAGGTTTGTAGCTCCCATTAGAGCTGTACTTCATTTTTTAGGCTGATGTTTTAAGGAGCTGCACCTTTTCATCTCAGAACAGAGGCTGGGCAGCACACACAAAGAGAGCAAGACTGAAGTGTTTTTCCTAAATCAAGACGAGCCTTGTGTACAGCTTCTTTATTCATATAGGGGATCTAGATTCTTTCACGGAATTACCATTAGGGTTAAGTTCTTCCTAGACACATTAGACAATGCCTAGCTTGGTTCTTTTCCATGGTGAATAATTTATTCCTCCCTCTTCCCCCCTTTGTACACAATGTCATGTGAGGTAAAGCCTCCTCAAGACTAAGTTTCATAGGATTCCTTCCTACATAACTTGTGCTTCTGAAAAAAATTACCCACAACACAAGATTCCAGAGAGGGCTTTGAACATACTTTTAATTTCCTTAGTGGAAAAATTTCAGACCTTGAATGACATTTAAGTATCAGTCACCCATGGAAAACAGTGAGATTCAGCTGCCTAAAAGACCTCATTCCTCATCTGTGAAAGAGTGAGTAAATATTATTTCGTAATTATTATAAGCATAATTATACTACAGATTGCAGAGTACTCCATTATCCTAGCAATGGCAGGGAGGACTCCATATTTATTAGAAGAACAGTGTAGGATCAATATCATACCCTATTGCACTGTTTCAGCCAACTACTACCTCAGTTCATAAGGTACTGGAACAATAGACTGTCACAGGAGAGTTAATGGATTGTTGTCATGTTATACAGTGACCTTCTACATTATTAAAAACATAATGTTTCCTGTATTTTGAGGGCTTTTCTGTTTGGGTGCAGAATACAGGTGACCTTTTGGGAAAAGAGATTTTCCTGTATGTGTCCAGAAGACATTTTTAGAAACAATGTAATATATTCTTATGCTCTCTTTTGCTTCTTCAGGCAGTGCATGTTTGCTTTATGTATGGTGTCTGTTGTGTTCTTTTTTATTACTATTTTGTTGGGTGGGGGTTTTTGTGGGTGGTTTTGTTGGTGGTTTTTTTTTTTGGTGGGGGGTGTTGTTTGTCTGTTTTGTTTTCAAATAGCACATTTACCGCTGAATTTTTGTGTTCCTAGAGATGAAGTCTCACCCACTTGGAGTTATTAAAGAGCCCATCGACTCATTTAATGAAAGAAGGGATTTTAGACCCAGTTTTCTGGGCAGAATTCCAGGTTGGGAAATCATCTTTTTCTCTCTGTTAATTTCTTCTCCCCATCTACTTAAATACCGTGCCGTTCACTCTGTGTCTTAAGCGGTTTTGTACTATTGCCCCATTTTAATAAATAGCTATCACAGTTCACCATAAAAGACGCTGCATTTCAATGATAGAAAAAAAATAATATTCACCTTCTGAAAAGTGCTTTGGGATTTGCTCAGATAGATCCCATATAAATATATGTTTTGTCTCTGTAGTGGTTTGCTTAACCACCTCTCCTTCAAATTAGAAAACTTGTCCTGTTTCCAAGAAGAGGTGCCAGGTATGACTTCAGGCTCACACATCCTGCTGGATTTGAAATCTTTGTTCACTGACTAAGAATAAATTTATGTAGGTTTTAAATACTGCCATGTCTGTGCTGTGGGATTATAGATATTTCTGTTAATTAGTTGCCAGTAGGCAGCCAAACAATATTCAGTATGAATTTGTTGTGTTTTCACGTTAAGAATCATTGCTTTGTCTGTGGATTGTGAGCAATTTGATGCAAATATTTAGTATTAAAAATCTGATCAGGTTGCATAATTTTACTTGGATACTTAAATCACTTTATTTGTTGTAGAGTGGGATTTATCTTGCCTAACTAAAAATTTTAATTGTAGGCTAGGGTCCCATGTGTAGGTTTCCATGAATGAAGAGAAACATGGGAAGAATACACACTACCAGGAGAACTTGTAGGACCCTCTAACAGTGAAGGAAAAATAGATCAGGGAAAAAAGAGAATATTTTCTTTCACCTTCACATTTGTTCTGTATCTTTTGCTTATTGGAGGCTGGGATATTGCTTCAAATAAGATATTCTTAAACAACAGTATTATTTTGAATGTTGTTTTGTTCCTTTAAAATTGTTTGTCCCTTCACTTCCCTCCTTTAGATTTCTGAAAATAAAATCATTACTATACTCTTTCTAGAGCGAACACACTAAACACAAAAGGGTGAGGAAGGGCAGAAATCAATTTCTTTCATTTGTGTGAAAGTAAAGGCTGTAGCTGCATTTGGGTCTGCAGCTGAAGATGTTTCCTTCCTTCCAAATAAACTGTGCAACTTGATGTATTGTTTTCAATACACCACTTTGCCTCTAATTGTTTTGAATTAAAGGGTGGATACAGCCCTGAAGAGCTGAAGAAAAACCTGCAGGTAGGGTTCTCCAGAGAACGTGTCTGTGTTGTTTCATGTACAAGAGGGGCTGATCAGAGAATGGCATGCTGCTGTAGCAGTTCTGTTTACGGGTTTCTGTGCTGCACCTTCGCGGATGTCTGAAATGCCTAAATCTTAATAGTTCAAGGCTTTCCTTTCTGCTTCCTGTCTCCATAATCCATTCTGATCTTTTAGCCGGGGCAGAGACGGCAACGCTCCTGAATGAAACCTGTTTTGGGAGGATTGTGTGGCAGTTGCTGTCCTCTCTAAACTCATTAATTCAGGTGAATAGCAAGCAGGGGAAGAAGGTGGCTTTGCCTGTGTTGCCATACTGTGGTCTTTCT
>JMFS01099490.1:0-12486 GCA_000699545.1 Podiceps cristatus | reverse complement strand
TTCCATTGTTTGGATTTTTTTTTTTTTTTTTCTTGTGGAAGAGCAAGCCTGGGTGTGGGGCAGCTCCGAGTGCCATCTGCTGGAGACTTGCTTCTTCCCATCCCTGCGATGGGCCAAATCTGGAGGCGATGCAAACGGTGATTTGAGCATGAATGCTCTGAAGCCATGAACCACAAGCTAAAGCACGAAAAACAAGAGAATTAAAAAGGAATTGAAGCAAATAGCCTCTGATCATTTGCTTACACTTCTTGTGAACAGTGATGGTACATCTATCATCTCCTGCGCTGGTCCCCTCATTCTGTTTCCAAGGGACGCGTTTTTTCTACAGACACTTCCCAGGACAAAGTCATGAAGGGATCAAAGTCTCAGTGAGCAAAAAGTCAGAGCTGCTTCTCAGATGTCCCAGTGCCAGCATGGGTTAGAAAGAAAGAAGCTGGTCCCCAAACAGGAGCTGCCGCTGAGGCAATGTCCCTGGTCAGCAAACACAAGATTTTTAAGAGCCAGTGCTCTGAGGTGAATAGCCTTTGGCAGCCTTTGGCAGTTTCCCTTAGTGCAACATGAGAAGTTTGAGAGCAAGTTGGATTTATGGAGCTTATTTGTCCTGTGTCCCAGCAGCCAGGATTAGGAAAGTGATGGCAGAATCGTGTGGGGAATGAGGCTTACCACTGCCTGACATGCACATCCAGTGTCAGCTCCTGAACGTTGTTATTAGATTAGCCATTGTAAATCTGTGTATTAAGAGAAAAGGGTTGATTTATCGTACAGAGTTTTTATCTGTGAAATCAGGATTTGAGTAACTTCATTCAGTGTTTACCCCCATGTATTTCTTCATTCACAGGTACCTGCATTCAGAAGGGAAGTTACCTGAAGGTATGTCACATTACACATCCATGACCCTGCAGGCCTTAGGCAATCGTTTACATGAATGTCTTGTCCAGGGTTCCATCTGCCTAACTCACCTCTCTTTGCAATGCAAATGAAACCCACAGCTGAACTTGCCCTTTTATCTCCCTGCAGTTTTTTACACACTCAGCCTCCTCTACCGTCACTTTTCTGTCCTTTGGGGTCATCTTGTCTCCACTGTATGACCCAGTGTCTGGCCTATGCCTCTTGCTGTCTTGCTTGAATATGAGTGCTATTTCCAGGTTCCTCAGCTCAGTACCAGAGTTTTTGGTCACATCTTACTTATAAACCTTTTTGTTGGTGGTGGTTTTGCTTTGTGATAAGGGCCTCAGAAACCATTACCAGCTCAGCCAAAATGGTTGCATGTACCAAGCTAACCTTCCATCAAAATGTCAGTATGGGAAATGTATCTGAAATCTGCACTGGCACAACAAATTGTTGGATTGGCTTTTTTTTACCTGTAAATGACCAAGTACTCTGAGAAACTCTCTGTACAACTAGGGAAAAGAAAGAAGCAAGTATAAAAGCAGGCTGCTCCTGAGTCCCTTTTCTAGCTGCTGTCCCAGAGCAGCCCTTATCTCTAGCAAATGGTGCCTGACAGGGACAAATTTGTGGAACTAGTTTAAGCACAAAGCTGTGAGCTGTTTGGGCAGAGCATAGGAAGGTGGCTCAACCAGGCCCACCCAGTCAACCTCCTACTCCCTCGGCAGTCATCAGGACTTTGTTTCTTCAATGCTTATTCCCGAATTATTGTAGGATTTGAATGTGTCACAGCAAATCAGTTTTAATTCCCTGCAAGCAGCAAGCTGCAGACCAAGATCTGGTGGAGAGAGCACGAGCCAAGATGGCAGAATGCCCTTAAACTGAGTTCTGACTCCAGTCTCCTCAGTTCCCCCATCTACAAAACTGGAGTATTAATGCCAACTTCCTTCCTAAGACCTTTTATTTGTGCAGCTTAGGGAGGCAGCAGAGAGCTCCGTGTGTGCTGTGTGCAGTACAGAGAAAGAACAAGGAACTGCAGTGGGAGATGTCACTGCTAGATGTCAGGCCTTACCTGGACTGAACTACCTTCATGTGCTGTTCATGCAGGTTTTTAGGTGGGTGTACTGTGGTCCTGAATATGGCCTGTGCCTCTAATTGGTCCAGGTTTGAAACAGACCCATGTATAGACCACATTTCTGTTTCTCTAGAAGCATCAAGAGACTCCTGAAGCTATGTGAAAGCCTTGCTGCTCTGATTACATCACATCTGACATGACCTACAAACACCAAAGGAAAGGGGAGCTCCCATGCTGCTGCTTACGCTAAGCCTTTCCAAATATAGTTCCAGTCTCATTGAAATTCCCAGTATTTATAATTTGATCTGGCAGGCGTGCAGAGCTGTGCATCAGAAGGGGCTTAATGAAACAAGAGTGATGCCGGGATTGAGTCTGGATACAGCTGAAAGGCATGTTCAGGCCATGGAAATGTGCTGCTTTCCTCTCGGTAAGAGGGAACTATTTGCAGGTGAACCTGTGTAAGTCGGTGGATCAGGGAATCCACAGAAAATCTCTCTGCAAATGCAAAAGCCAACTAAGCCTTGCATTGCCTCTGTGATATGCAAATGAGCACCTTAAATATCCTACTTTGCTTCCTAATGCCTTTAGCCAGCATAAACACAACAGGCTTTTTATAATCGGTAAATTCTTCAGCCCAGGCACAAGCACATGGCCTTGTTTCAAGAAGCTGACACAGCTGCTGGATACACATCTGCACCTACTGCTGGCCCCATCCAGCTGTAACCGGCACTCTTCCAACAGAATTGGTGGGCTAACGTCTGTCAGAGCAGGGCAAGCCTTTAGCACACACAGACCTGTTAATAATCTTGTTCTAGGCGTACTCACTGCATAAGTGATGTGAAAGAAGAAAGCCAAGCTGAACAGGCTGCAGGCTTCATGCACTTCTATTCTAGGCCTAATCCGCCAGCTATATTGATCTTGCCCTTTCTGCCAACCTAGAGAGGTTGTATTACACTGTTAATCCCACCCTGCCCAGGCCACAGTCACAACAGGCTCTGCAAAGCTTCACCTGCTGGTGTCACAGGAGTAGACACATCAGTGGCAGCACTTCTCTCGCTCTGCTTGGCAGGGAGCAGCCTGTTTCTCTGAACCCTTTTCCATCTCTCCCTGGACTGTACATTCCTTCCCCGCTTCATTCCATCTCACGTTCCCATGTGGTGCAGCCTTTGCTGTCAGCACGTGGAGATCCTTGTCGTATCACTGTCACAGAAGACTCGTACAGTGCTTTTCGTTTTGTGAGGCGTGAATGCCATTGCTTTGTCTGATCTGACCGCTGGGGGCCCAGGAGGTCAGTCTGATCAATACTGAAATCGTTTGCTGTTGTTCTGAGCTCTTATTGCTGAGCTTTGGGGAACAAAGGGGCATAATTGCTGCATGAATTAATATTTTCTAGAAAAAAAAAAAATATGAGGAGAGGGAGAGCACATTTTCTTAACAGAGCAGCCCAGGCTTCAAAGATTGGTGGTGGGTAACCCCACACCAGGCCCCTCTTCCCAGCATTGCAAGCAGGAATTCACGCAGCATTGTTGTGGTCCACTAACAACCACCCAGGAAAGGGAAGACCCATTGCCCCATGTTTGCTCTGGCCCCGTCCTCCCCGGTAAGCACTGAAAAGCAAACAAGTGGCCAGCGGGAATGCTGACTACAAGAGGAAGGGGATCCATATCCATTCCTTTCCTCTGCTGTGCCATGGTGCAGCACTGTGAATTTCTTTTTTCTGAAACTACCCACCAACAGATTGGGCCTGCTGAGCAGACCAGAGAATCTCTGCAGAGACAGGGGGAAGAGTGGTTCCCCTACTCGTGGCACATCACAACTTTGCTTCCGAGTTCGCTACTTGGAAACAAGAAATGTCTTTGGTGGGAGTGAAAGAACTGTCAGGGCACAGCTGCAACACTGGTCACTGCAGAGCATCCTTTGCAATAATGAGCTGAAACCCTCTGGCAGCTAAACAGCAACTGCTCTGTCTGTCACTTGTCAAGGTGGACCATGAGTGAGACGGGGCTCAGGCCCGCTGTGAGGAAGTGGCACAGGCCATGCTGGTCACACAGCTGCCTGCATTCCCGCACGTCCAGGGGACTCGCTGCAGGGAGCCGTCGGTCCTTCCAGATGGTATTGCACAGCTGCTGCTCTGCAGGGGCACGCACGAGGACCTTGCAAGGGCTGGGTGGCTGAGGCTGCAGTAGGACAGGAGTGGGGACATGGTACTGACATAAGGCAGGAGGGCCTTCAAGGCAGAGGGGTGCCAAAAGTGATCCTAACCCGGGCAAGGCGCTGCCGGCCGGGAAACGGGCTGTGGGTCCGGTCTCCCTCCGCAGCTGGCGGACACCGCCATCTCCCGGCAGCTCCGGGCAGGCCGGGCCTGCAGCAAAGCTCCAGGAGTTTCAGGAGGGCTTTTCCTTCAGTTCCTGGCACAGCACCGACTGGTGTCAGCGTTTGTCTGGATGCAAGTGATTTCCCTTGAGGCCTCTAACGCTGCCCGTTGCTGCCCACAGCGGGAGAAAGTAACCCCTTTGAATGCTCTGTCCACTCTCCAGGGGAGTCCTGTCCTGGGATCAATGCAGAAAGAGAACTGGAAGGGCAGCATGGTCCTGGAGCCCTCTGTGATACTGAAATAAAGAGTTACCAGGTTTGCTTTTGAGAGTGGAAAGGGCTATTGAAACGTTGGGACATTGGTACAAGTTGGAAAGTTGGAACATCCTTCTCTTGGAGGAGAGAGGAGAAAGGAAGGAATTGAAAGACCTGGAGAAGTGCTGGAGTCCATCAGGGCTGCCGTGTCCTGCCATCGCAGGCTTTGGCTGGAATAAAAGCAAGACCTTTCTTTGCAGTGAAATGAGTTAGTGTCGCTGGGAAGAGGCAGGGGACACAAATCCCTTGAGCGGGTATTTGTGGAGGATTGTCCTGTGCACGCTGTTTGTTCCTGGGTTCAGTGTGTCGCAGACCCCTGGCTGGGGAAGGAATGGTGCCGGTGGGTGTCAGAGTACCGTGCTCTGCCTTGAAAACTTGTGGGGGCTTCTTCTCTTGTGTCTCCAGGAAATTCATTCCCTGTAAGAGCCACAAGTCTTGCTTTCCTATCTCAGGCTTGCTGGAGGCTAGAATGAAGGATCTACCAAATGTCCAAAGTAGGGAATTTAGCAGCAGGTTGACTGCTCAGATCCCGTGGGATGAGATTCCTGAGCACTAGCAGATCTGCCTAGAGGGCTCCTAGCAGGGGCATCGTCACCTCTCTCACAGAAACCCACCCTGTGTAGTTATTCCTTTATGAAAAGACGTTTGCTTTTGCCCCGTCCTGGAGAATCTTTTCCCTTAGGAGCACACAAGTCCTCCCTGCATTTTAGGGCCAAGAGGTCTGTTTGAACACCACCAGTTTGCTTTGTGCTCAGGACATAACAGCTTAAGCAGTATCAGAGGTGAGCCCAGGCATCCCACACTAAAATGGTCCGTTACGCAGCCTTTTTAGCAATTCAGCATTGTTCTTTGTCTCTTTTCTATAATTTCACTGTTTAAGGGCACACTGGAGAAAATCTCATTGCACATCTAATTGCATATCTGACCACCTTGTAAACTGTGACTTGGGCCTCTTCTATCAAACTTTAATACAGTGTCTGAAGTGTGGAGCACAATCACAGCAGCTTCTAAGCCCTAAGTAATCCCAAAGCAGCTCCCTTGAGAGCTACAGGCTCTTAATGGGACCATTAGTAGCTCTGAGCTGATCAGTGAAGACAATTTACCCCTGTTAAAAAAAAAAAAAAAAAAAAAAAAAAGGCAATTTACTTTTGAGTTCATGGGGCTCTTTAAAACAAAAAAAAAAAAAAAAAAAAAAAAACCACACCAATAGAATCTTTATATACACTACCTCCATCTGCTTCATCACAAACATCTGAGCAATGAATTCTGGAACTCTGTTAAAGTGTAACTGCCTGCCTGAGTTAATATTTGACACAGCCATTCCTGAATCTTGTAAATATTTTTTCTGTAGCTAGGAATTGGAGTAGAAAGAGGAAATTTCATTTTTTTGTAGCTGAACCAGAAACTGCTGTTTTAAATTTCCATTATATGATACAGTGCCAGCATTCAGAGAGCCACCTGTGCTTTTTCCTTTGAGTCTAACTATGTAGGAATAATTTAAATTATAAGCAAAAACCCCTTCCAAACCCTCTGGTATTCAGAGCTCGCTTTGCTTACCATAGACAGAACAAGAACCAGTAGAGATGGTAATAGACATGCGCTGGGCACAAAGATCCTGGTGGAAGCATGGGTAGATGTTGCTGCTCCCCTTTTGCACAAAAAGGATCCCTATGGCCAGCAATACAGGGGAGCCTGCAAAGGCCTGCAAAGAGCCTGGCGGGATGGGCACCTTACTCTTGTTTTGAAATATTTATCCTCTTTTTCTGTCTAGGGTGCCGTGTGCTCATGCTTGAATCAGTAAATCTCTTCCGGAAGTACATCTCCATCCTGGATGTACCCATTTCCTGCCTCCTGCCCAGAGATGCACTCTTTGTACTGACAGAGGAGGAGACCGAACAAGCCAGGGTGAGATGCGTGGTGCCTGCTTAACCTGTCTGAACAGCTCATTGTCATTGTGAAGGCTTTAGTCAGAAGTGTCATGTTCACAGAGAACTCGTAATTATATACATGGACTATAAATGTCGCTAATGAACAACCTTCAGTGGTTTGTAAAACATGAATGGACAAGACAGGTTGCTTCATGTCCTGGGTGGACAGCAGGAAAGGGCAGAGCAGATTTCTAGCTCAGAGAACTTCAGTAGTTGCAGTGCACCAAGTTTTACACTGCGTCCAGGATGTAGGATGCATTTCAAAGGAGTCTGGGTCCCACATAATATTCCAAACATGTGAGTGACCTGTCAAGGAGTGACACAACTGCATGCCAGGAACAGCGTCCTTGGATCATAGCTCTTAAAGATGGAGACAGCTTATGAACTTGTGGTCCAAAGTTCTTTATGAGTTCTCTACTGTGTATTTTTTGAACTATTTTGCTGCAGGAGATCTCACACATTTAGTCCACAGTTCCTTGTATCAGAATCTGATTATCTCCCTTTCCATAGCATGAAAATATTTGCTCAGCAAACAGTCCTGTTAATGTACAAGTTACAGAACTTTCCTGCTTTTGAGGCTGCTAAAAGGTAGAGTTAGATATGGAAACTGCTCAGATAAAGGTGGTGTTATTCCCTTGTGGGTTTTGTCTCTGAAATCTGACCTTTCTAAGCTGGTGCGCTATAAATAAAGTTTCAGCTGGCAATGCATGATCGGAAGCAGCGTGCAAAGTGTTCTCAGATGCCCACCTATCAGGTTTCTGCTTCCCCAGCATGTGAACGCCCAGGCATGAGATCGTAGGGAGGAGGAGTTACATGTGACAAAGAAACTGTCACAGCACCAGTCTGCAGCTGATAATGTTCTTCCTAGCAGGACCTGTCTGAACACTAAGCAGCACAACACCAGCGAAGGCAGGCAGGGTTCTCCCTGCCCTTTGCCCCATAGAGTACGCGGCCTTTTACCTCCCACTGCTTCTTCCCTGCTCACTGAAAACAGGCTGTCCTATAGATTGGCAGTGAACCTCACAGGGGGCCTAGGAAACTGCCCTCACATTAGGTATGGAGGGGTCTTGTAATGCCTTCTCAACTATTTTTCCTTCTAGAGAGCCATGCGGTGTCATCGCAGCCAGCTCCTCTGGTTTCGCCATATCTATATGCTTTTCTCACGTTATATGGTGATCAATTCACTCCGCCTTCTATAAAAGAGACGTCGCTCACAACTTCAGGAGTAAAAGAATGAGGAAAAAAAACCAAACAAACAAAATGTGCCCGGCCCAGGACTAAAGAAAACTCACCTGTTACATGCTCAAGAGGACAGGATTCTCGGTGTGTAGCATTCTTTCAGGCTACAGAAAACAGGCTGTGTGAACTTCCTTCTGAATACCTTGTTGCCTGATATATTTTGATGAACAGGGGTTAACAGCTACTCTATTTTCTCACTGTAGAAGCTTAAATGGGATAAGAAATTTGGATTAATCTAATTAGGAGTCAAATGCAGGAATATTCTACATTAGAGAAGATCTGGACCAAACTGTTTTTCCCCAAGAGCAAGGACTGCTTGGCAGCTATTTCTCAGTGCTTTTGTAAAATCCAGATATCAGGAATAACTTTTCAAAGATCATGCTACCTCCACCAATAAAACCAGAACCACAAGACCTGTTTTATTCAGTCAGAACTTTAAAAAGCCAAAGCTTATGAATAAAACATCAGAAATCATACAAATTTCTCTAATTGCACTGATCTTTGCTGCTACTGCTGCTTCTTTCATAAACATTGTGTTGCGGGCTCCGCGTTCACAGAGCATCCGTCATGAAACATGAACATTTCTTATTGCTTCAGAACACGGGGCTCGAGATTAACTTGCAGCCCTCCCAACAGGACAGAAGAATGAGGTGCAAGAGACCCAGACTGCAACTCGGTCTTTTATAGAATACGTGCAGAGATAAAAGTTGCAAGACATGTTTCAAAAGCTATTCCACTTATGTAAAAGACAAGTGTGAGAGCTAAAGGTCTTCTCCCTTTATGTTAAAAGGTAAGTGAAGCAGCTGTCAATAGCTTCATTTCTTAGCCTATGCAGAGATTTTACTAGTGATTTGGGGTTTTGTGGGGTCATGGTGGAGCAAAGTCAGCAATACTCAACATTTCTGTAGGCCTTTGCACTCCTTCATGTGGGCTCACATCCACAGGAGGCATCTTTCCTGGATCGACACAACTACTCATTACATAATCTAGCCCAAATTACCAGATCCTGCTCTGTCGCTGTGAGCACATCCTCCTCCAGGAGACAACAAACGAGTTCCTGGTTGTACTGAAGTACGTGCCCGTTGTTGTAAGAGTATGACAGTGTTGAACTCTGTTCCCTGGCCATGAGTCTGTGCCTAAACATGTGCCTACTCAGCCTTAAGACCATAAGACCAGGCTTAAGCAAAACAGTACTTACTCACACAAATACCTTCAGCGGCCCCTCTCTTGCGTACAGCTAAGCACCTGTGTAAATGCTTTACTGAACTTGAGTCTGCTGAGCTCCTTCGGCTCCCCTTTAGTTTTAAATCCATGGTCAATTAATTGAAGTCAATGGAGAAAAAACAGTGTAAGTTAGTGTTATGTCCTAAGCAAGAGATTCTCTTATATAGGACATTTTTATAAGCCAGACTTGAAACGTGAAATATCCATACAAGCAAAAAATAGGTTTTTGTTTGTCTGGTTGGGGTTTTTTGTACTTTGCTCTGTTTATTGTGATTTAAACTTTAGCAGAGCTAAGGGCAAAGTACCAAAATAGCAGCCCTGGGGTGGTTTATGGAACAGAGGTGGTTTGAAAACTGGAAGTCACAAATGAATGGGCCAGGCAGCATAGAAAGATTTATTTAAGAAACAAAGAACGGATAACAATAATGTAGAGATTGATTTTGCCAGCCCTCACTCGGGAAAGCCCAGACTACAGTTCCACGGCACTGCTTCAAGTTCAGCTGCTGGAAGGGTGTGTCAGGGTTTTGACATGTCTTTGATGGTCTTATGTTCCTTCACTGCCTTCTCCCATTCCTTGCCATTGATATCCTCTGTGACGATGGTCTGCACGGTGCCATCATCCAGACAATGAGGAGCTATTCCTGAAGAAAGAGTACATAGAAACCTGCTTTTCACAGACGAAGTGTGGGCGATGCCTGCACCCTTCTGTGGATGGGGCATCTCAGGGAACAGTAAGCGCTCAGTCCAGCTTTTGCTGTAAGGCTGAGGAGCCTAGACGAGAAACCTGTCATGGGCAGAAGCCCACAAGTCATAGGTAAGACTGTTTCTTATGGAGCAGCTACGGGTTCAGGCTGCAGTTCTAGGTGTTTAGCACTTTAGGACTGGCTCTTCAGACACGCGCAGCTCACTGCTGTAATGTTAGTAGCCTATGGAGTCTTTATTGAAGGTTTGCTTGGTGGTTAACTTTGGTTACCACAGCTTAGTCTTTCTACCTACCGTAACCATCTGGATTAGAGCGAGGAGTATAAAAGCTCTGTACACCACAGGTCTTGCAGAATGTGTGCTGGGCACGATGTGTGTTGAAGGTGTATGTTGTCAAATTATCAGCACCCTAAGCAAATGAAAAGCAATATAAGTTTTCCATATAAACAGATCTATTAATTCATTTCTATGGGCATGTAGCCAAGAAATGTAAAATTAAAAATACCACCTTCATGTCTTTATTTGAGACACAGAATTCCGCATTCACACTACTCTTCCGAACCCCTTTGCTTTGTATATACACGTGTCCGTACCAATCAAGCCTCAGACCTGTAAGAGCTCTAACGTCAGCTCACTAAATAAGATGCACTAACACACTCACACCAAATGACATCAAATTCGGCCATTTCCCCCAGCCAGCCATAGACAAACTTAGGACAGAAAACTGGCTGCCACTTGCATCTTTGAGAGTAACACTGGATTATACTGCGTGTGTTCATGACTGTGCTCTTACTGCATTCTTACTCTACCTTCATCAGCTTGAAACGCGACGCTGGAACGATGAAGTGTCTGTTCTGTTTCTTTGTGCAAATGCTGCAACTGTAAAAGAAAAAGCAGACCTTTCTAGAAGCAGCGGACGAGTTGCAGTAGAGCAGTCAGATCTAGCATGGACCTCTTGACAACAGAAATTCCACTGACAGCTAAACTGGCTCCTGGTTAGCCTCACAGAGGTAAGCGGCTAAAGTGGACTCGTATCAGTAGAGTTTGGCTAAGCACACCCACGGAACAGACTGACCCTCACGGGTACGCTGATAAGGTATTCCCCTACAGCAAACATTACATGCCATTTTTTCCTTCACATACACAACTCTCAACAGACATAACAAGGACAAACTCTAGCCCCAAGAAATCCATTTAGTCTTTCAGCTCAGACTTTGCCAATTTTGGCAAATAAGATTCAGAAGTTCACCCACGAGCTAGAAGCAACCTAGCTGCAGGCCAAGGGGGATCACTACTGAAATCACCGCTTGTAGTCTGAACCACGTGCGGTCAGAGATGCAGCCTTCCCCTGAGAAGCCCAAGATAAAAAAGGATTGATGTGCTTTGAGCGCACTGCACTTAACAGGAAACACAAAGCACCGTGGCTGAGCACCGGTACTCATTAGCTCTCTCTTGACACTCCTGAAGTGCTGCCCAAAGAAGCAGCACCCAAAACCACCAGCACCGATCCCATACTGGATCAGGACTTAATTAGGGGTGTACCCTATGGATGTTCCGCAGTTGTGTCATCTCCTTTTAGCTCTAAGGTATTGGCCGGAAAAGCATGCGAACTTATATTCAGCTATGAGAATAAGGAACAAAAAAACCTCACTTGCAGTTAAAAACATGCAGATCTGCTGAAGCCCAGACCTCAAAGCGGACGGCTCCACAGTGACAGCCTCCTGTGTGTTTGACCAAACCTCTGTATTCACTGGAGAGAAAAACAACAGAGAGGTTTTATGATCTTTTTTTTTTTTTTCCCCCAAGAAAACAGTAAGGCTATATACTACATAATTGAATTCTGCTTTGAGCAATTGCAGAACACCAGAAAATGTATCCACCCAAATGTATTTTTTAAAAAAAATGTGCCAGAGTGAGGTAGAGAATGGCTTTTGTCCTCTGCAGCACCTGCATTTCTGGTTTAATTAAAATGGTGAGAAGGAAAGAAGAGCAACAGTTCAAGTAATTAGACCCCGCATGCAATACAAAACATACGTTCCCCTGCCACGGTCCAGGTCGAAATGCTGACCCAGACTACAGCATTATCCATGCACAACATAGACATGAGTGGCATCTTCACAAGAGAACCCTCTTGCAACTGGGAACTGAATTTTCCCACAATTTTCCCACAATTTTCCCACAGCTGCTCCAGCACTGCTAAGTAGTCCTCCATTTAACAGCTGGGAAAAGCAGAGATAAGTGAACTATATATAGTATTTAAAATGCATTTTATTTTGTATTGTAATGGCAGAGGAACTTCACAATCAAGGAATTTATGAGCTTGCGCTTCTCCCTGTCTCCTAGGACGCCTCCATAGCAACTGGGCAGAATCGCCATGGTAGGGCCAATGCAAAATACAAAGGAAACCCCTTTCCCCTTTCAGATTTTCACTCCCACGGACAGTTACCGATCACAGCCCAGTGATGATGTGCTGTGCTCTGGAAAGAGCAGGCACAGGAAATGGGTGGAGATTTGGAAACTGAACCTCAACGATACCGCACGATGCCCCCAAGGGCATTTTTTTGATGGGAGAGCCCCAAAACACAGGAAGATTTCGCGTAAAAAGCCACTTTCTCCGTAGTGCGTGCGGGGAACACCCCCTCCCCTTCTCTGCAGCTTTCCAGAAAGAAGCCCGTGTTTATTGCCGTGCAAATGCTGCCAAGAGAACGATGATCTAACGGGGGAAGGAGCCGCCGGGCAGGGTGGCTCAGCCGGGAAGAGCCGCCCCGGCCCCGTACTCACTAGGCGTCCAGCAGCAGGCGCGCC
>JMFS01099487.1:0-25122 GCA_000699545.1 Podiceps cristatus | reverse complement strand
TCTGAAGCCGAGCAAGATACTGCTAAAAGCGACCCAGTAGGTATCGCCTCACTCTTGGGCGCGCCTACGTTTGTCGCTGCCTTTATTTCAACATCCACTATTTGAGAAAAATATCAATTAACAGGAAGGGGATCCAGAGCTGAGCCATAACAATTACAGACCACAGCTTATGAAAAATTAATGGTGTCTAGTGTGTGTAGATTAACAGCAAAACCTGAAAGACTGAACTGTATTCTTTACATAGCACTTGCTGGGGAACAGAAATTCAGTAGGAGCCCTTCAGCTTCATAGAAACAGGTATGACAAGATCCATTACCTTTCCAACAGTTCTGGGGGTATAAATAGCCTAGTTGACATTTTCCACATTTGTTCATCAGTGATAGGCTTCGAAGTCTCAGAACAATTTAATTCAAACAACACCATTTAAATTTTGAGATCACAAAGACTGAAACAATGACAATAGCTTCTTGATTACTTACTCTTTAGTGCTGCACCTCTGCTTCTATTCCATAAAGTAACTCCATACGCTCTTTTGGCAGGTGGCCTGTTACTCCTCTTTGCTCCAGTTCTGTGATACTGACTATGGAAATCAAGCACAGGTATTCGGTAAGGCTATTCCAAGCACAGGGATCTGGACAGCACGCAAAGCCTCTGGCACACTGATGGCTTGCCTCTTCAAGCAACACGCTTTGAGGGTGTGCTTTCAGGGCCTGGCAGAAAGCAGCTGCTCCCTAAAGAGGCATTCCAGGGAATATCTCTGTGCCTTTACTTTGGAGTCTTCCTTTGCCAGAAGTAATGTGTTTTCTTAGGCCAGCTAACGTCTTTAGGAAAAAAAAAAACAAAACAAAACAACAAAAAAAACCCCCACACAACAAAGCACTCTAGTCCTCCTTCCAAAGGTGTGGTGGTGTTGCTGCCTCATCCGGGCTCCTGAGCCCATGCATCTCCCGCAGAGGGCACCCTCCAAACGAGCTGTTCCAGTTCTGAAGGATGCTGAAGCTACAGAGACAGTGGTATGACAGCAGAAACAAAGGCAGTAAGCCCTGTTGCTCACCTTTTCAGACTCATTCACTGTTCCCAAGCATGCTCTGCTTTCTTTGATTATGTGTCATGAAAGGTGTTGAAAACAAGGAAATACTTTTCACAATCTTCCTGATCCCAGCAGCATGTTTGATAGGTAATTCAGCCATTCTTGGACTCTACATGCATGCTATTGAATTTATGTACTTAGTATTTCTATCTAAAATAGTAATGAGAATAACAGAACTTACTGTTTATTCCTTCATTCTTTGCATTTCTCATTTCTTCTGTTTTAGCACTGTAATCAACAAATAACTATAGTTCATCCAATGTACTTGCCAAGAAACAGGACAGTCCCAATGCCAATAGAACAACCAGACTAATTTAACATTTTGACCTTGTTACCTAGAATTATAATTTCTGCATTTTATAAGAACTTTAGTGAAAAATGATTTAACTTCAAAATTTATTGAGCACTCGGTGTAAAACAGGAGATCAGGTTTAGAGCACAGTTTTTACATCTCAGGGAATAGCAATGACAATTCCTTTGTATGGTTTTTACTTTGACCTGTACACCCCATCGCACCCCCAAAAGAAGACGGTGTAAGTAGTAATAGGTTCTTCAGTTAAAGCCACAGAAAAACTGAAGTAGTTCCTTGCTTCATTTATTAAAAATAAAATTTCAAATAATTGCAGAGTTAAAGAACTTTGTGGTTTTTTTCCCTGGATTTTTTTTTCCTTTTAATGTGTTCACATGGTCTTGCTGTCAGCCTCATTTTAGTGACTTAAGTTGCTAAAAGTTAATTAGCTGAGGAAGTCATACCAAGTTCTCTGCAGAGTAACATATACTACATTACAGCAAGAGAACAGGCCAGTGTATTACAAAACAGCATAACTGAAGATGTATGCATTTGCCATTTTTCCTTTTTACAGACTTCAGTAATGGCTTTACTGAGTAACTTGTACCATATGCTCCAGAATCAACAACTGAAACATTATGAAGAGAGTGAAAGTGAAAATAATCTAATGCAATCAAGCAAAGATGCAGCTGCTAACAGAGTAGGAAATATTTTCATGGACTGTTCTGGAGTTTAAAAGCAGAAAGTTATCTATGATTTCCCTTCACATCAGAGTTAGTCTTCCATGCAAATTCATGTCAGGTTTTGCAGTGCTCTCCCTGGAATTGTCATGTTAGGCCTTCTTGGGGTATCTCGCATGGTTGTCTATGCTGTAAGGCTTTTCAGTGAGTTGTGTTCACAGGGCACACAGGTGAAGAACGCTATCAGGATTCATATGGCTTAACCTGCATCTTTACTATTAATTCAATCATATCTGCAAAATTTAGGTAAATTAATGAATCATGGATTACTCCTAGCCACACCTCGCAAAGGTGCTTTCTAAAGTGACTAAAAAAAAAAGCTACAGAAAAGGTGAATACTGGTGCTCAGCTATGATTAACATCCTTCCTGAATAACTTTTATGTGAGGCAACAATCAAGTCAAGTATAGCAGATTTTGATTCCCTGGCCTCAAGAATACAAAAACTGTTAGAGAAAAAAATACAGTAATGAAACAATGTAGTCTGTTTTATCTGTACCTTCAATCAAAACCTTGAGATGCTATATACAAGTTATATAAATAACTACCAGAATAAATAATTTTTTAACTTTAATCTCTAACATTCTATCTGGAAGCAAGAAGGCAAAGCTCAGGGAAACCAACCACACTCTTTAGCCGTTCCTAACAAAGTGGAGATGTTGTAAACCAAGGTGAAGTTACATGAGGCAGCCTCAGGAGCCTAAACCAGGTTTTCTTATTCTTTCAAACCCTCTCCCTGGCTCTGCTCTCACCTGTCCACCTGCCAGCTCTGACATTCATCAGACTCTTGCTGAGTGGAATAATTCATTAACCCAGACAAAAATTAACTCATTTCCCCACAGGCTAGTGAGTTGTTTCACAGAAAGGCCTAATGAGCATTACCATCAAAGCAAAACAGGTGTTGAAAACAAAGGGGTAGGAGAGGGAAAGGAGCTCAAGCTCTATGGGACAAAAATGATGTATGGCAATATAAAATACATTATATGCTTTACCTTCTGTGAAGAAAAGTTTCTAGCATTTCAAGAATGAAGAAAATCTTTGATTACTTTTTTGAAGGCATACAATGAGCCAAGATTTAACGTTTCAAAAGCAGACCCAGACTATTTTGTTCATCCAGGATCAAAAGGGAGTTTGATCGTATTGTGTGTGCTATGGTATTAGTATCAGAATAGAAATATAACAGAGAAAAGAAATACAATGAAAGTACTGAGCAAATAATACAAAGAACATAGTAAATATCAAACCTGAAATGTAAAATCTTAAGAAAGAAAGAGAGAAGAGCAACAGATGCCTATCTAGCTTTTGCACATGAATAAAAGCCTGGCCCAATTTGATGTTAAAGACAGAGTTCAAACCAGTTTTGGTGGACGCTCACTCCACCCCCCAAATCTCATGGTTTTTTTTTACTATGTTAGTATCTTAACAATAACTGGGGAAAGAAGCCATTAATATAAGAAATTTCCATAGCACATGGAGACATTTAATAATTACCAAAGTCAACCATGAAGTTGAAGGCAAAGAAATATCAACAGCTACTTTCCTCACTGCCATGAATATTTTTAGGCTGTTTATATCAACAACTGGCTGATACATACAAAGTTGCTCTTAGTGGGTACCTGAACAGCCTGAGCTCAAAGGGAGAGGTGGAAGACAAGCTATTTCCTCAGGAATGTCCTGAAATCATGCCATTTTCACTATAATTGATGGGGCTACCATCAGCCTTTGACGAAGCAAGACATGTCCCATCCAACAGCTGGCCACTCAAAGACAGGTGATGGCATTAATTTATGCCCAAGCAAGCACAATTAGAAAACAGACTGAGGTAGGGGAAACACTGAAGACTGATGACTACTTGAATTTCTCTTTATACACACTGCAAGAGCTAAACCCCCAAGAAATGCACCGGTAACCTGCTCAAAGTAGAATTTGTTGGCAATGGTAGGAAGATAATACAGGTAACAACAGTTCTGGCTCAAAGGGACTGACCTTGAAACCGGCATCCCCTTTATTTCCCCTTGGGTATTTCCACTCAACTTGGATTTCCATTCCACAGCAATGCACCTCTTGAAGATCAAGAAAAATCCCTACTCCCCGTGTTGTGAGAAGCATAGCAATAGAGTGCAACACTTACACAACTAAACTAATTCTGCAGCTGCAAGAACTCTCATGCTGCTTCAAGAAGTGATTTTCCTATCAGGGCTTAAAACCAGGAGCCTGTACCAGAGCCAGTATTGGAGAATACTGATGAGGATGCAGTCTCATGGCACCAAATATATATAAAAAAAAAAAAATCTACCTTGACTACAGAGCATCGTCACTGCTGATGCTTATACTTAAAAGATACTCTACCTGCTTAACAGATGAAGGGGAAAGATTCTTGCCTCTTTCAATGCATGAACACATCAAAACCCTCAGAGGCCTCATTTTATCCTAACCAAAGTGAAAAGCAATGATACTGCTTCTGGGCCTTTTAAGGTATACCTTCAGGGTATGCTTTGAATACTGGCATCAAAAGCCTGGAAGGCAGAAGAGCAAGACAGAGGCATATGGTTTCTTGTTGATCCAGCTTTATTTTCCCAAGATACTTTTCCCTTCTTACCCATTTCTGGTTTAAAGGGCTTGCAGCTGGAAAGCTTCCAATGTACTTTCTCCCAAATTAATGGAGGCACATTCTACAAGATAATGGTATTAGAATAAATACTGAGGTGAGTTGCCAGAATGAACTCAATAAGCAATGACATAGCAATAGTCTCAAATGGTAGAGAAGTTTTACACAAAAATAAGAAAAGTTACCTCATTAGGAAAGTTTGATTACACAAAGCTGTGTACCATCCAGCGTGTACCATCCAGCAACTGAGTAGACATTAAATGGCACTAAGTGCACCTTGCATTGAATCACAGTTAAAATATCCTAATAAGCACAAGGATATCTTTTACAGTAAAACTGAGATTCTCCTGACAATAATAGTTTTTCCAGTGCTCTCCCCCATTCAGCATCAGGTGCAACAGTGCTTAGAAACTCTCACAACGTAGCACAAAATAAACATTGTACTTTGCAGCAGATAGTATTTTCTCATAAAACATAAAAAATTTACAGGCTTACTACTAAGCACTGCGAGTTATAAAAAAAAGGAATTACAATTCACTGTCATTAACATTAATAAAAACCCACCTTTTACCAACTTTAAGCTATTCAGTCCTGGCAACCAGGTCCATTCAGTGAAAAGGCTATTATTCTGTGCCTAGTCACAGAACAGAAAGATTCCTCCTCAGCATGCAGATAAAAGGGATAGACTATCATCTATAACTGCATAATGTCCCTGACTGAAAGCAGTCATCCTGAATTTTCTCATGCTTGATCACTTTCAGACACATCTTAAGGCTGCCCAGGGAAGACATCACAGCAACCTTCAGTTAGTTTTCTCAGTGGGTTGAGACCATGACTCTCTGCTTTCCAGGTGCAGTAAATGAACAATCTAGCTCTTCAGTTCCAGGTCTGTTTCAGTATGTCTGTGTACATAATTTTACAGCACTATTTAAGCAATTAACAAAAACAAAGTGGTATTATAACTTGTAGAACCAGATGCTGTACTTTTTTAGCACAAAATTTCAGAACTTCTTTGGAGAGACCTGTAACATGGCTCCAGATAGGAATTCAGAACAAAAACAGAGTATGAATTATGAATCAACTCCTGTAGAAGCCCCTCTAAATTATAAGCAGAGATTAGAGACCTGCACCTATTATGGTGTCCTAAAGTTACCTACCTGAAGTCCATTTCTAGTAGCAGCTTATTATGTTGCTATTTAGAGTTACATGTTTGAGCTCCAATGCATACATTTAAGTCCCTGGCTACAAAATATTTGACAGGTTAAAAATTTAAAACCAGGCAATCAAAATTACTCACTGCAGAGCTGGAATCAGCAGCAAATTTATGCTTTGCTAATGCACTGGAATCTTCTCTAAAGTACTTAGAAATCTTTATAAAACTGAAATTTCAGACGAAACATTAGTCTTGGTTGCTTTTAAAATGCTACCTTTCATAATACACGTTCACCTGAAAATATCCCCAGAAGCTGAATAGGATATTCACTTTAGAACTTAATAAGCTGAACCATCTGATCTTCACAAGTCTAACTTAAAAATACCACACAAGTTTTATGTGCATTCTGGTTGCAAGTATCTTTTGTTATTTAACATCGTACATTCTGGTTTACTAGAGAATTGTTTGAAAATGCACAATACACTTGGGTCAATCCTATTTAATTTAACACAGAATTTCAGCCAGAAGGCTACAGTAGCCTGGTTAAAGATATGAGAGTTTTAGGCCTGAAATAATGCTGATTATCATATAAAGATGATCACATTTAGATTCAAAACTCATTTCTTGTACATCTGCTTTAGCAAACTTATCTGTAAGTGGTTACAGTTAAGACTGTACAGATAATAGGGTACATTTCAATTCTCAGTGACAAATTGCTTTTTAACAGTAATTTCTGAAATATGGCTACAAGAGTGTTTTATGCAAGACTGATTATCACACCTCTCGGAGTCTGGCTATTTTCCCATTTACTCATTTAAAAAGAATTTTAATCCACCCCCAGGAGTTAAATTTTTACTTTTCCGTTTCTTTGAACATTTTGCTCAGCTGTTCAACTAGTGCTACAAGCTCAGGGTTTCCCCCAAGTGATTCAATTTGTTTATAGGCTTCAGACTCAAGCTCTTTCAATGTATTCCGAGTATACTCAAAGGAACCCACATTTTCAAGGTAATGTACACAGTATTTTTTTATATCTATGTTCTCCGTCCTTTGACGTAAAATGTTTTGTACCTGAGTACTTTCAGGTCTTGACCAAATTGCATGAATGGTTGGGAATGAGAACTTGCCCTCAGTTAAGTCTTCACAAAAACTCTTGTTTTCACTATATTCTTTGGAGTGCAAGTTGGCATAGTCATCTCTTATTTGGAAGAAAAGGCCAAGGGTGTTAAGAAGTGGCTTTAAGTCTTTTTTATAATTTGAAAACAGTTGCATGAGGCCTACAGCTAATCCAAAGAGACCGCCTGTCTTTTGCAGTACCATAGCTTTATATTCAGCTTCCGTAGGACAGGTGTAAGTATCCCTCCAGTAAATATCCAAGCCTTGACCTTTATGGAGTTCCAGAAGTTGACGAGTAAAAACTTTAACAGCATCTGGATGATCAAGGGTTAAAACCTTCTCTAAGCCAAGGAAATACACGTAATTAGCACAGTTGATTACAGATGGAATTCCATAGATACTGTGTGCCACTGGAAAGCCCCGTCGTAGCTTTGAGTTATCTTCAATATCATCCACAAGCAGGCTTGCATTGTGCAACATCTCTGTCACTTCAATGATAACCTATTACAAGAAGAGAAAATAATTAAGCCTTCCACTGTAATTTAACCTCCAGTTTTGCAAAACCTTATTTTAAATGGATATTGGTTTAAAGAATGATATTCTCAATCACAGAGATTCCCCTTTAGACCACTTGCTTTTTCTGTTACAGATTTATGATTCTCTTCATCAGTCAGTTTGCTGTAAGGCCTGGATCATGTGGTCTGTCTTTTGTGTAATGTTTTCAGATTCAAAGTGAACTTACTCCCTGGAGTGTTTCCACTTGCACGCTCCTCTTCATTGTTGCTACAGTTCTAAATTCCGCCCTTGTCTAGGAGTCATGCAGTAACTTATTAAAAACATTAATAGAGGAAAAGAAAAGCAACACCTTGTGACAAGCTTCAACTCATTAACCTTAGATCTCCCAAAGTCAGTTCTTGAGAATGTCAGGTATCATCCATCAATACATTTGTTTTAATAAGTGGACAGAGCTCATCTTTCCTTCTCCACACTTTGTGTAGTTATCTTCAGTACTGAGCTCTTAAAGGACAGACTGTCTGAATCTCTCTGAAACATCACTTGGAAAATTCTTGGCAGGAAGGCAACAGATACAACTTCTTTTGGGAAGCCTTCTGCACACTTACTATGTGTTACTAAGTAGACCACTATCATACACCACCTGGAGTATGCAATAAACTGTTTGGAACATCAAGCTTGCAGCTGACTAACAGTTGACTAAAAGTGAACCTTAACAATTCCAAAGCAGGACAATTCAATGAGAAATTAAGAGTTTGAACACTATATACTGTTTTTACTGCATAGCTGCTATGCAAGGAAAAGGTATATTCAGCACCTGCTTAAGTGGAAATAAATTTAAGCATGTAAAACTGCTTACTGTATAAACTCACTGCAAAACACATCTGATTAAGATACGATTTTAAAGCTAGTAAACCAATTACACTTGGTAGCTACAAACACTGCACTCAGTCAACATTCATGAAAACAAGCACTTCTAAAAAAAACTAAGGCCACCATTAAATAGTGGCAAGTACCTAGTATGGTCCTCAATGGCAGGTGCTGTAGGAAGTAGTAAGAGGGACTTCTCTACAAGTACTTTCTTGAGCAGCAAAAGCTACCTAGTGTTCAGTGACCACCGTCCCAAAGGTTAAAACCCAAAACCCAGCAATCTAATTTTGTCCAAGATATAACTGCAAGAGCAACCTATTTAAAAAGCACTAATGACTCATCTACCAGCTTGAAATCACCCCTACTTTGACCTGTAAAGATATGTTGTTGCCCATTGACTTTAAATCAGAGAACGGAGTACTTGTTGAGAGCAACTTTGCATACTTATTTGTCATAACATTCTTCTAGTCCATTATGTCATTCTCAGTACTGTCAGGCAAGTTTTCTTGTATTCTGTGAATTCCTTGGATAAGCAGATTCTAGCATTTCTCTTGCTAACCCATTCCATATCACTGTCAGTTTCATGAGCTTTTGCAGCTTCTAGACATTTAAGGTTTAATTGAAATAGTGGTTCATTACTCTGAATTGAGTTATCTTGCAAACTTAAGAAAATACAGTGTCAAAAATGCCTCAAAGTTGAAAGTAAGGAACAAAAAAGTTCAGACAGCAGAAAAACCCTTATTTTAGAAGACATCAGGAAGTAGCCCAAAGAAATGAAAAGACTGCTCTTCATAATGAAACATGAAGAATGAGTACAGAGCATTATGCTTTCTTACAACCTAAACATATCTAAACACTGGCTGCTACACTGTCACTCTAAACCACAAGTTTCCACACCCTTACCTGCAATCGCTTTAAAATTTGCTTGGCCCTCTACTAGGCCATTTGAGTGCTGCCTTAGAAGAAAATCTGTCTAACAAACCCAGTGTTCTCTAATTCAACAAGTGAAGTGTCTCAGTGCAGCGTCAGATGTGTACTAGAGATACAGTAAGTAGGAAAAAAATGAGACCACTTGGCTAAGAAGAAAATGAAATGTTGGCAGCCAATAATAAAAATCAACTACCAAGCAATAGTATACTCAACTCTATTCATCTAAATAGACTAGATGAAGACAAATGACCTAAGGTACAAAAATGTCCTATAAGGAATGCCAGAATTCAGATTTTTATTAAAATACATACTAATAGCTGGAATGAAAATAGGCTTCTAGACAACTGGGATGTCTTAAGGCAATCAAAAGATGCCAAAAAGACAACAGACCTCAACAACTTTAAGTTATTTAAATTAGTACAAATATGCACAAAAGCAGTAGTAATTGTGGCAGGATGCAGATTAAAATATGACCTGAAGAATAAAAATATTATTTATGTCAAACAGCTTAAGTGGTAAAGGAAACATTGAGGAAACAGTTTTCTTCAAAAATAACCAGAACAAGTAGTCTTAAGTTTTCAATAATGGTTACATGATTATCAGGTTAAGAGTGACAGGTAGAACTGGTAACTTCTGTTCACACAGAAGCACTGTAGCTTTAGTTTACTATAGTACATAGTACTATGGTAAGATGGTAAGAGAGAAGATGGACCCCTACTGTCTTGAGAACTCAGCAAAAGGGCAAGGGCAAAAGACCAAAAGGGCAGACTATAGCACAAGATATCCTAATTAGACAGAATGGAAGAGTTTGTTATGATGGAAAGGGTTCAGCACTGAAAGACAGGCCCAGAAAGGCTGCAGAATCTACATCAGACTTTCAAAACTCAGCAAGGGCCCCAGAAGCCGAAAGTAGCTATGGAGCAGCCCTGCTTCAATCAGGATAACGTCCAGAGGCTCCTTCCAGTTTGAATTCTGATGATATTAGAATAAACCCATGCATACAATACACAGGTTACTATATAATACATTTTATTTGGCCATGTAGCTCAGCACAGAGGGTAAGACGTGTCTAGCTAGAAGCCAGAATAAATCTCGCTAGTAAGTTATATGGGCAGGTTGGAAAATAGAGGAGTTACTAGCTGATGAATACAGCCTCTTCCTTCACCATCTGAATCACTTACACTGTTTGAGGACTACAAATTGTCACTCTTAAGCCACCCTAAAGAGAACTCCTTCACAAACTCTAAAGGTACTTCTGCCTACACTTAATGAAATTAACTAGGGACCAGCTGGGTAAGTATAAAAAACCATAATTGGTTATTTTAATTCCTTACATTTTCTTGGATACAGAGAATCTTTTGCACCCTCGATATGCAGTTTGGCAAAACTGTAGTCTAATCAAGAGGATAATTTTTCATTTGACATGCCATGGTGTTTAAATACACAGCCAAACATCTTGCACAGATTTATCCAACAGAAGAGCAAAAGGAAAGGAGAATTCTTCATCTAATGCTTCTTATTAGGAAGTAGCGACTCTAGACTATCATTAGACAACCACAGTTTTAGGTCCAGAACAAGAAGTGACTTATAAAGTTGATTTAACTGCTGTCTTTGACATTCTTGTATCAAAATCATAAGATTTTATTTTCAACCAGTATATTTGTGTAGTTTACAAGGTAATTGTCTAGCTTCTTTCGTAAGTCATTGAAAACTCAGTGTTAGTAACTGAGTTATGTTAAGTGGGTAACAATGGTAGCTGCATATCTACAACTTAAGGTTGAGCACACTTGGAAAGAAGTAACTGTTCTGTGTAAGACAAGTCATGGAAGTAATTTCTTCAGTGTTACATCACAATTAAAGATTTGCACTGAAGTTGTTGTCCTGAAAATTTACCTTAATCTATTCAGAAACTAGTGCATTTAAGATTTCTGGCCATTTATGCTACGTAAGAAAATCATGTTATCAATAGTCTTCGAAGAAAGGTAACAGCCCTTTAAAAATAATTAGCCAGTACCTGTATTTTATCTTCTGGAACATTCAGCCAGTGATTAAAGGCCTGTGACAGTTTCGTTCTCACTTGCTTACCTACAATAAAAATATTATAAGTATTTATTAAAAAAGAACAAACCACAAACCACACACCACTAAGTTCATTATTCAGACAACAGTTTCTCTTAACAACCATAGCTGATTTGAGACCAATAAGCTGATCAGTGTGATCACTTGAAAGCAGAAAATATATCTTAGTGTATAGCTTGCTTCCTCATTATATAAACATCACAATTATCAACATCCTCAGTTTCATTTCATTACATTTCACAGTAATATGCAAAGCACGTATTTACAAGTTACTATATTTAGTTTTGGCAGTTTAATTAGTAAGTGATCTTGAGTATGTTGGTAAACTGTACAGATCACTTACTAAAGTAAGCCCTAGTCTGCCAGGCATATTGGATTTTGTATGTGTAACAGATTAAGAAGTTCCAATTATGATTCATTATTAGTTGAAGATATTTGTTGAATACCTATTTCTATCAATTTTTAGGTCTTTCTCCTGCAGTACTCTTCACTTGCTACTGACAATTTGTAAAACAGGAAAGTGACATTTGACATACTAAATAATTCTGAATGAAAATCTGAACAGAACTTTCCAAGAATTTAGACATTTATCTTATAACTGAACAAGTCCACCTAGGAATAACAGGATTTACTCTGCTTTGGCTAAATTTAGTTTGGTGGAGGCAAGCAGTCACACTGTTTCATAGGTATGAAAGACAAGTTCAAGTTTAGTGTTAAAAGAAGCATTACTATTCAATCCGGATAAAATTAACTCCATTATGTAAAATGTAATAGAAGTTAACCTATGTGCCTATAAATTATTGATGCCAGCTTTCTTTAATAAATTGATAGGAGTCATGTGCAAGTATGTATTCAGTGTTTCTTGATGATCAATATGAAATAAAGTCACCCCCGATCCACACCTAGACAATGCTGCTCTGAACTTTGAGAAGCTCAGCTACATAGATCTTCAAATAACTGTTTAATAATAAGGTTTAGACAAACAGCTTTGCATGCGTAGCTCACATCAACAAGGCGTTTGGAAAAAGTTTTAAACTTCAAAGCAGTGCAACCTGGACAGTGGGTTCCATATTACTTATCTCAATATCTACTGAGAGACACAACTTAATGATTCTGCAATATTAGTTCTCGTGTTGATGATGCCCTCTTGCCCATAGCATTGAAGAAATGTCAACATTTGACTCTCTCCCAAAGGCTTTTCTATTGCTGTTTGACCAGCACATACAGAACCAGAATCATAAAAATGGCTGGATTCACTTGCAGTGATAAACCCTGGAGAAAGTGGACTGAGGATTTTTCCTTTTCTAATTAAATCACCACCAGGTAAGCAATAGCTTTGTGGTTTGGGCTCTGTAGCAAGGGTGATAACCTCCCTCCATGGTTCAAAGGGCTTCAGTTTTTGTCTCAGTTCTCAAAGATTTCCACTGCTTCCCATCACCACTTACTTATCTTTTGGTTTTCATTAGAAGAGACTAACAAAAAGGCACTTGTGTGTCATCCCCGCCCTTCCCCAACAGCTTTGTCCTCTGGCGCTGTCTTGTATGAAAGGGCACTTTTACCTGGACATATACTGTCATTGGCTCGTGTTCTCCATTTTTTTTTTTTCTGTGTTCTGTTTTTAAATACTAATAGCTTTCTGCAGGAGGGAGGGAGGGATTGTTTTGTCTCTCAACCAGCATAACATATTTTAAGCTCTCCATGTCAGGCTTGCTCTCTTATCAGGAAAGTACATAGCTAGTTCATAAATTATTTTTTAAAAAACTGTTCATTTAAGTCAATAATTCACTGCCTTAAAATTCACTATTTTAACACAGGTAACCAGAGCCCATATTTAAATACAAAATTAGAGTAGTACCCAAGACTTTAAAAACTTCTTGAATTAGTGGCAGTGCTTAGTTAACATAAGTTAGACAACATCTCCTGAATACTAAGGATCTGAAACACTTCAAACACTCTACTTCCCCCCCTTCTCCCCATATGGCTAGATCAGATTTTGGCCAGATTGGTTCCCTGATCTGACTCACTACACACTTGTAACCACCAGTACTGTGCAAGGGAGGGTCAAAATGCTCTGCATCAGAGGTTCAATATTTTATTTTAAAACAGTTGCATGAGTTAACTGAGGAGAAAAGAATGATCAAAAATATTGAGTATAACCATTACAAAAATCTGCCAAACTCTATGGCTTGTCAGTTAAGTATTAACAAATATTTCAGTACATCCATAAAGAAAACTACTAAGAGATAATAGCACATTAAGGAAGCATACCTTATCCACCGCTGTTTACTCCTAAATTACATTGATACAGAGAACACCTACTTTTTTACATTAGGCAGCTAATTCTGGGGTTTTGTTTTTTTGGGGTTTTTTTTTGGTTGGTTTTTTTTTGGGGGGGGGTATTTTTCTAATGTGTTTCAGATAATACACTTATGGAATGCTAGATGTTCAGCAATAAGTGTTATTTCATCATGAGGAACATAGCTACTAGCACACACTCTAAATGGATTATTAACAAGCACAATGGATTTAGCCACTTCAGTTCCTCAGTACAGACATCATCTGAATTGTTAGACTTGCCTACCTCGACTAACAAGGCTGTCTAGACACTAACTATTCAAGGAAAAAACACTAACTGTATAATGAAGCATTCATCTTTCCTTTTATAGGTACAGATTTGCCTGTGTGAGCCCCTTTAAAGGAACATTTTTGTTACATATATGCTATTTTATCTGGTTCTGAAGTCAATCCTACCCAGGCTATGTGATATCACAGCAATTTTCTGTATGCACGTTTTATGCCTAGTGCCATGCTATGATGGCAAAAAAGCAAAATCCTCTAATACTGATCTCAAAAGCCAAGATGCAGAAGCCTCCATTCTTTGCAACACTTCTCAAACTAGACAAAACAATCCAGGGACATTAAGACAAGATTAAAAGGAGTAAAACTTAACACTGGCAGAATTACCCAGTTTCTTCACTGTCACGTCACTGCTCTGTTAATTATTCTAAGCAGGCTATTGTAAAACTGAAGAATATAGAGGTCTAACTTCCAAAATTAGAAGCTTTACCTACCACATAGAGGTATAATAACAGACATCACTGCACCAAGCTTTTATCAAAATTATGCTAAATGCATTCGATTTAATCTGCTTAAGATCACAATATTACCCAAATCAAACAATGGAAAGCTTTTGTCCTTAGTAATGCTGTGTGGGAAAGGTAAGAAAAAAAAAAAATCAGAACATAACATATTCACTCTGATGAAATTCCTTCTACAGGTAAGAATGTAAAATCCTTATCCTTGAAACGAAGATCAAGATAGAGTAAAGATGATGTACTGAGGACAATCCCTCTCATGTCTTCAGACAGATGAGATGGGCCTCAAAAAATAAAAAACCAACAACCCCGAAGCCTGACTTGCTCTCTATATAAACAACTGTTCTTCTGACACAGTACAGACCCAAAACCCACAGGCCTCCAGCTCTGGACAGGCTGCTGATTAGTATTTCTTCACTCTTGCTGCATTGAAGTAACCACAGACTATACCCTGAAGGCAGCACCCCACTTACAGAGAGGGTACATAAAAGGGCTAGAACAGCATAGGAAAGAGCAGAGGGACTAATAACCTAGCCCTCATTAGAGCCTCACTAAGCTAATCAACTCATTACCCCAGCAGAAAACTGTCTGCTTTTTGCTAGGTTAGCTTTCCGCCAGCTTTATGTACCGAGTCAGCTTATGAAATGGGCCTGCCACAGTTAGTACAGAGTATGCAACAGAAGCTGGGAGCCAGGAGAAGCGGGCACTGCCCTTCTAAAGGAAGCCAGGTTCTGTATTACATCTGCTATATCATACACTTTAGTGTTTAGCTCTGCCCTCTGATGGATTATGGCTAAATGGATAAATTCCCCCAGGCAGACCTCCCCACACAGCTACAAGAACACTACAACCAGCATAATTGAACTGCAGGAAGACAAGCAAAGAGAGCAGGCCTACGCACTTTTAAACTTAGGCAGTCAATTGTGACAGATTAAGATCACTGTAGAATGATATATCTTAACTCCCCTGTTCAGAATAAGGTTAACTAGTCCAGGGTTGTGATCCTGATTTTGGCCTTGTTACTCCTTCTCAGGATCCTGAATGCCACTGTCCCATGATCACTGCAGCCAAGGTTGCCCCCAGTCTCCATGTCCTAACCAATTCTTCCTTGTTTCTAAGTGTGAGGCCCAGCATAATGCCTTCCTTCATCAGCTCCTTGATTATCCGTGTTAGCAAGTAATCCTCAATGCATTCCAGAAATCTCCTGGATTGCCTGTGCCCTCCTGCATTGCTGCTTCTACCAGATACTGAAGTCTCTCATGAGGATCAGGGCCTGTAAATGTCTGGAGGCCTCATCTACTTCCAGTTGTTTGGAGGCCTCATCTACTTCTTTCTACTCAAGTAGACTGTAGCAAAGACCCACTATTGAATCACCCTTATTGATCTACCCTCTAAACTCGTTAAGCTCTCAATAGGCTTATCTGACTGGAAGAGAGCTCCATGCAGTTCAGCGGCTCTTTCACACAAAAGGCGACTCCCATACCTTGCTATCCCAGACTGCCTTCCTAGGCAGTCTGCATCCATCCACTGCAGCACTGCACTGTGTGAGCTATCCCACATCAGATACCCCAATAAAAATGCAGCCCTGCAACTGCATGCAGACCTCTAACTCCTCCTGTTTATTCCGCATGCTGCATTCGTGTAGAGGCACTTTAAAGAGGCATCCAGTCCTGCAGATTCCCCAGAAAAAGCAAGAGCTTCCCCCATCATGTTGTCCTGTTCATGCTTCCTTGTTTGAGTGCATACTGCTGGGATGGGCTGCCTTCAGCTCAGCTCTGATGATTACAAGGTGTCTCTTCTCCACATCACCCTACACCCCTTGTTTGCAAGTTCACCATTTCCTTACTTGATTGTGGGGTAGTCATTCCCCTCTATTGTAATTGTTAGTCTAAGTCCCTTCTTGACAGGTTGCTCAGCCTGTTGCAGACACTTTTGCCCTGACTTGGGTAGGTGGATGCTGTCTCCTCCTGGCAGTCCTTGATCTACAAAGGGAGTCCCATGGTCACAAAACCCAAGTCTCTGCTATCAATATCAACTGTGCAACTAACTAGTCATTGACAGGCAGGACCTGCCTGTTCCTCTTGATGTTGAGGCTGGCTTCCTGTGCCCTTGGCCCTCATTCCAAGAGCCAGTCATGCTTGCTAAGTTCCAAGCATCCCCTTGCTATAACCACTAGTGCTCAAGTGGAAGAGCTGTAGGGTTAAGTAGCCTGAGAGTGAAACACACCTTGGCAGTCCCTCCATAACATCAGAGCTACCCAGAAGGAGCAAACCTCCCTGACAGCAGCTCAGGTGGAGGCCTCTGTCCCATGAAGAAGTCAGTCTCTCCATTACTATCACTTGCTGCTGGCACCAGGTGCTGGTCTGATGTTTTGTTGTATACAGACCTTCCAGCCGTGTGTCTTCATGCAGTGCACCAAACTTATTTGGCAATTGCACATCTTCTTGAGGAACAGAAATCTTTCTCCTGTGCCAGAAGCCATTAGCTCCCGGCCTTCACCATTGTAGGAATATTCATTTCCCAACCTGATATGCACAGGCTGTTCAGGCCCCTCCTTCAACATACTTGAGGGTTTCAGGCTCTTGAACCTGCAAGGTCTTGCTCTTTTTGTTATTTCTGATGCTGTGCAGCTTGCTGACCTGCTTTCACTGCTCCTTTGCTTGGTGACACACATTTTCCACCACTGCACACCTCTTGGGGGCAGGGACATCGCTCTTCTGGCCCCATGGGGCCAGAAAGCATCCCTGCAGCTCAGAACCTGGAGAGCTGTAGCCTCCCTCAGGAACTTGGCCCAAGTTGAGGCCTCTGAAGTGCCAGGTGTAGTTGTGCCAGTGGTAGGGATCATGCCCTGTGGTGCTTAACTCCTTCACCAAGTTCACCTAGTTCAACAGCCCAGCAGAAAAAGCTGAAAACCAAGAGCCAGTCTTGATTGCTTAGCTTGCTAAACAAGCCCAGGAAAGACTGCAGCCATGACCAGAGCAATGAGCATGAAAGGAAAGATGGACAGTCATGAATGGGATCAGAATCTACTCCTTTCAATAGTAAGCTGTTGACCACATCAGTTTTACTGCAATTGAAACTCAATATACTACTTAGAGCTGCAAAAACAGCTACTACTGTTAGCCACTTGGAGATCAGATTCATTATCTGTGAGAATCAGGCCATTTGAGACAAACGGCATCAGAATTTGTGAAAGTTAGTTCTGATGCACTTTGTTCATGAGACTACAGGACAAAAAATTAGATTAAGCAGAACACCACTGCAAACTAGTATGGCAATGTTCTACTATAATAAGATTTTACAAGAAAAGTTACTGTTTCAGAACTTACATTCTCCCAAACACTAAATTCTGCTAGTGAAAGAATAAGTATTAACTACCATACTAGCAATTAAAATAGCAACATAGTAGAAAACCTTAAGCCTAGTAGTTTCTCTATCCTAGTGCTGTTGGAGTCAAAAAAATAGACAAGCTTAGTTTAAGTATCACCCTCAAAATGTTACCATTAAGAGTCCTATTTCATTAATGGGAAGCAGAGTAATCAAGTTCCTCTTGTATTGAGGGCATAATCCTTAACAGTTATAAAAATGTGTTCTTACACTACAGACATTAGCAGACACCCCCCCCCCAACAACCTTAATACTGTTACACAATCCCCTTTTATGTAAACAAAATTGATATGTATCTAAATTCATTCAAGTTCTCATAGGTACTAAACCATTTGGAGAGTAATTTTTAGCTAGTCTTAAAAGATAACCAACTGGACTGTTGTAGGGCCATAAATGCACATATCTGACACTCAGCCAAGCTTTCTACAAAAGCCCCTCAGAGCTCATGCTGATCCAACACAGAAGCTGCTCCTTGTCCCCACCCTTGTGTTAGTCACTAACAAGACAAGATTAACCAGGCAAGTTTTTAACAGGTTAGGTGATTGATACTACCTAATTATTTGGTTAGCAAGCTGAGAACTGGCATGAGTTAAGCAGCAGGAGAATACTGCCAGCAGCATAAAGAAGATGGAATGAAACTGCCTCTTTTCAGCAACAGCTTGCTAGATTAGCTCAGGTATCTCATTTGGGGCCCACCCTAATTATGAACAGCTAGCATGTGCCCAATTTTTCCCACTCATCAAGCATTAGTGCTCATACTGATTCCAAGGTTCACACAAGTAACTGGCTCCTAATGATCTGTACTTGGCATAGCTGACTTTGGGGAAAGCCAGTGTTTCAAAACCAGTGAACATCCATCCAGCTATATGACTGCAAACACTCACTGCTTCACCTGCTACTTCTACCTGCCTAGTTTGAGAGAAGTCTTCCCTTTTGAATCATGCCACCATTTCTGTATGGAGAGAAAAGTATCTTGTCTCTCACTTTGTTCAAAACATGTAATAAATTAACAAGAGATCAACATGTTAAAGCGGACAACCAGATTTATGATACTTTAACAGGACAGGATACAAAAAATGCTTGCACTGTCAGTGAGGATAACATTATACAAGCCATCTGTATAGAGTGATCAGGGTCGAACTCACAATACAGTACAGGAATTTAGCCACAGGAGTCAAGGTGGGAAAGTTAAGTGTATATCCTAGATGTATCATTTAAAGTGAAAGCTAACTGAAAAGCTATTAGTCAAACATTTTTGTCTATGGAAGCTTTTTTTGGCACTTTTTGTCTGCTCTATGTTTCCTACTAGGAAGTTGAGCTTTTTTGCTGGTATCTACAGTACTTAAAAATAATTAGCAGCTAAAGATGCAAAGGTGTTACAATATACCTTGCTTATATAAGGTAATCTAACCAAACAAAAAGAACATTTATAGATGGTGTTAGAGGAAAGTCAATTTCTTCAGAAACACCTTTTAGAAAGTACTCTGGAATATCACAAACTCATTCTCAAGGTAGTTCTCTAGCAAAGCCACCACTCAACCACCACCCAGTTCAACATACCCAAAGGGAACATACTGTGAGGAAAGAAGAAACAAGCTTTCTAGCAATAAAAAGGCATGTTACTGCCAAATTCTTTCCATTTCTTATTTTTCAACTCAAGTAGTGCTAACTGCCAAGTCAAATAAAATCACTGATATAGACAAGACAATCCTGGATATTTGTAGAAATTAATTATACATAGGTATAATGAATTAGTACCCACCCTGCTGATATACAGCTTGCATAAGCTACTTAGTCCTGTGCCCATGATTCATTATGCTACTTGTTTAGACAGAAGGTCGTCTACCCCAGTCAGACATGATTTTGGTCTAATTATCTTCCTTTATATTTACCGTATTTTATATATTCCTTAACTCCAGCAGTGTGCAACATAAGCTGGACAGAAGGCAATCTTGCAATAGTCCCAATGACAAAGTAGTTCTGCCACTATTTTTACAAAGTTAGTCACTTCGATAGATTGTATGGTATTCCTTACACTTTAGGTATACAACTAGAAGTCACACCAAACAATCTGCCTGTTTAAGAGGCTTCTGAGAGGCATATCCATACAGTAGTTATCTATCAAACTGCCTTCTGAATTCTGCTAAAATAGGTACTGTTCAAGACTGGAAACTTTATCTGAATGTGTTGCTAGTGACCTGATATCACACAAGGCCTGGCTGATCCTCCAGCAAGTGAAGCAATCCAGGGACAGACAAAACAGGCCATAAGAATGCCCAGCTCTATGCATACCATGGAGAGGAAACCACACAAAAGAAACAGGCTATTTTAAGAAAAACCCACATCCCACTGAGTCCAGTACAGCAAGCAGAAAAACTCAAGGTTGATGATGTTTTGTTCTCCAAGAATGGGATCAAGTCAGAGCAGAATTACTCACATTACTAATTATTCATATTTATGTAAATGTCATTAGTTCATGTAGCTTTCTATAAAAAGATAATCAGGGGAGAATGGAGCTAGGTATTAGCTTAAGTGCATTGGCTCTAGTTGTTTCATTCATATGTTAATACATGTGATGCAGTAGTGCCAGGCATGGGGAGGGAGGGAGGAGAGGAGTAAGGCAAGGGAAAGAAATTAAATAATAAAGCCCCACAAGGCTTTCTTTGCAACTACTTGCCCTTATGAGTTTTAAGAAGTAGCAAGTCAGCTACTCTGAATGGAAAGCTGAGTAACAAATACAACTTACACGGCAACAGACAGACTCAAGAGCTTTTGTACCAATCTCACCAAAAAGGGTGGTTCTACAAGAGGAAGAAAAGAATAGATACTGTAAAGTGTTACTTTTAATTACTCTTAAATCCACAAATCAAGAACGGACACACTTCTTGGCCTATACTTCCCGAGACAAAAGTTGCTATAAAAACACTTTGATATTTAAAACCAACACAGCGCAAAGAAACTTACCTGGTAGTTGAAGTAAATACTGGTATGGCTCTAGGATTCTTTTAGATGTTTCATCCATCCCATCCATTTCTTTATTTCATAAGAGGTAGTTCACTGTTAAAAAAAGTGTTATTAACACTATTTAGATCAAAAATTAGGGAAGTAAAAAAAAAAAACAGATGCATACATTTAACAAAAAGTCATCTGACTTCAAGGTTAGGTGCAAATACTCTGATTTGAACATTACACCTTCAGTTAATATTACCTTTCTACATAAAGTCTTTCAAATATCATTCAGAAAAGAAACAAGCAAATATATTACAGTTTTCTTTAGTTATTCATGAATAGTTTAAACCAACTTATAGACTTTGTTCTTTTATATGTATTAGAGGGCTTAGATGATAGAGAAGTATTTAAAACATTAGCATTCATAACAATGAAGCTCCACTGTAAGTCTTTAGAGAAGACACTCAGCACATACAAAACCTCATAGGACTAATCCGATTAGACCTCCGTAAATGCTTTCCCCATACAAAAGTGGAGATGCCTAAGAGCAGAAAATATACCTTACACCAAGGCACCCTAAACAAGCTGAACACTAGCTTCAGCCTTCTGATAGAATTCTTTAGTCCTGTTTTAGAAGGCAGAATGGGAATATACCATTTTCTCACCCGTTTAAGCATACAGGCATCTTTACACACTTTTCCGTATACTATGTACATCATAGACTCATATGATAAATCTTTTAGGATCCATTCCCTACATAGCTCGACAATTTTCTACTGATTATTTTTCAGTTCACATACCTTTGATCTATATCTGTTTTTTTCCAGACTGTTTTCTATAATAGATTTTCTGTCCTTTCACCTCTAGCCTGCCTTGCTGCACTGCAGATGCAGCAGCTCAAAACAATTCTTATAATGTCATTTTAAGACAGGAACTGCAGCAGTAGCATAAAGTCTCATGCGACTTCAGCATCATTTCTCTGTTACTTACTTAGCATCCTGGAAAGGATGTACTTTTTGCCCCTGGAGCAATTGAATAGTTAATATAAATTATCCATAAAGATGACTACTTTAAAGTGATATTTATAGGTATGGACTGAAGCATTTTTAATGTAGGTACATTAAGGGGAGTGGTTAACAAGTGGAATAAACTATGTTCCGCACTTACTCAAAAAAAATCCAGCAATATTTCTTCCATCAAAAACTCAAGAGATCAGCATAGAGATCACTGCTTCCTCTTAAGCTACCTGGACAAACTGGTATTCCTCAACATTCATGATCTTTCCCTTTCAGCACAGCTCAATCAGTTCCTGGCTACTCCCATTCCCACCCTCCACACCCGTAAGTATTTGTATCAGTCCAAACTTGGGAACTGATCTGCATTAATAACTATTTCCCAAGCTTAGGTTTGAATCAAGCCTTTTATTTCCTTTACTGCATACTTTAATCAAATGTATCAGCAGTTCAGGGGCAAGAAAGGTTATTTGAGCAAACAGTTGCCAATAAAATGTTTGAAAGTCTGCACCTTTTGGGAAAGCTTTGCATAGTTTCTTAGCAGTAATGCCATAATAAGCAGTACAGCCTTTCTGTCCTATCCTGTGGTGTACCAGCACAACTAGCAGCCAGGCCACACAACAAGCTAAATCAGATTTGACACTCTCAACTCCCTTCTTTATTTTCAGTTTGTTGGTGTAACTGAAGGGATAGGAACTGCTTTTAAGCCAGCGCTGCCACCAAGAGTCAGCTGTCAAACTGTACCCTTACATATCAAGGATCAGTCTCAAAGGACTTCAGTAAGGAAGTGAAATCAAAAATATCATCACAGTCCACCCCGAGATGTTTTAACCAGAAACAAGCTGGTAGAGATGGATATAAGCAGACACTATCAACTTAACTTTCCTGGGACTATCTGTCAAAAAGCCACACGGATGATTTAGAATTGAAAGTGCCTAGATATCAAGAGCTGGGAAGAAATGTTAGGGTTGGAATTGCTTCTCTTAATTTCTGCTTAAAAGCAAGTCTTAAAGTTCTTCCTCTTACCTCAGGTAATTAGGAGGTTCCTTGCCTGTCTGCAGGACAGTAAAACAATATTCATAATCCCCAACTAACTTGCAGTTTTCTAGTATTACACAGCGTCAAACTAAAACTTTGCATCTTCTGGCACAAAACTAATAAGCAGCATTTCAGGTGGACTGCTGTCAGCAGAAAATTAGTCAGGCACTTCTCCCAGAAGTGCCAAGATTTTTATTTATTTTTTTTAATAAAACAGAGGCAAAAAAAGCTCTAAGAGAGAAAGAGTGGATGATAACTTAGGTTATGTTGCTATAGTTAAACTTTTCCAGACTGCTATATTACCTTTAAATGAAGTGATAGGTAATCTCCACTAAGGAAGAGAGAAGCAGTCTGATTATTCATCATACAGCTACATAACAATACACCCACCAAAACAAGACTCCCCCAAACTTATACAAAGAAAGGGATAAAGGAATAGGTAAATGAAGTTGCTTATAAAGGCCTGTAAGCAAGAATATCATACAAGACTTGTAATACTACTGCTCTTTGCACAAAGTTATCATATTTGACACACTTGGGAAATGCTTGCTATTAAGGGTATCCTGTCTAGGTGACTGACCAATTTACTATAGAAGTTACACTGTTGCAGAGAGTCCTCTCAATGAAAACATATAGAGACAAGACCTCAGTCAGCATCTCCTAATAAACAGTAAAATTGCCAGGAGCTAAACAATAAGTGAAAGTGAATGCAAAGCCTTTTGTTAGTGAAAATACACAAATTGATTGCATGTACACTTATTCAAAATATTAAAGCAGTTAAGGCCATTTTGTCTTTTAAACCAGTAAACAGTCTTGCTGCATTTTAATTCATGCATGACTAAGTTATTTTTCCAGTTATTTCTCAGTGTCCCCACATAAGCATACAGAACAGGTGTTATGGGCACAGTCCCTGCAATCACAACAGAGCTCACAGAACTGTCTTTTGGACCACAAACCTCATCTCTAATGACCTCTTTGAAAACATGTAAGAGACTCAATTAAGATGGTGACATAGGCTTCCATAAGTTAGAACTACTCTCAAACTATACTTGTAGCTGTCACCTGTGTCTAGGAACTTTCTAGAGACAAAGCAAATAATATTAATTCCAGATTACATAAAAGGAAAACCTTTAATTTGAAAATTCATAAAACAGCTTCTTGCCCCATCCCTCACATCCCATTCTAAAGAACATTCTCCCCCTCTTCCAAATTAGGGCAATACGATCACTGACATAGTCCAGGTTAAACATACTGACAGTATTTTTAAAAGCGTCATCATCTCAGTGCCTTCAACCACAGTACAGTTACACAGAACATAAGAGAATCACCAAAGGAACCCAGAGCTGTGCAAAAGGAACCATCCAGAAAGTTCTTAAATCAGCTCCAGCACAGAACTTAGTGCACCAAGACACTGGTTTCATTGTAACCAGTGGGAAAAACAAAACAAAAACGCCCCAAATACGGGATGTAGGTGTGAGAAGGTCTGTTAAAGAAGGAATACACAGGAATTCTTGTGAATGTATATTGTTTCAAAGAGGCTATCAAGGCTCTTAACCCATATGTAATTCTTACAAGATGCTTGTCACCCTAGTCCACATTCTCATTCTAATTAGCAGAGTCCTCTTTACAACCCCTCCTAGGCTGGCAAGGAACAAAACCTTGTACTCAAGAGTAGGCAACTTCCCACAGGTGCAAGGGCAGTCGGACACTTCCCCCAAAGATGCAGCTATGAAAACAAGCAGTTTCGCATAGCTGCAATTTCAACATTAACGCCAGAACAGTAAGAACATACTGATGCTGGAACTGTGCTTCGATTTTAATAGGATTTCCAGATAATTGAGCATGAGCACTACGGTAGCCAGACAACAATACCTGGGCTGTCAAAATCGTCACGCTACGCTGTGACAGCACACAGACAGAAGGGTTTTTAAGCCGCAGGCTGACCCGAGGGCAGAAAAAGAGTCAGCAGAAACCGTGACTGCTTCTGCATCGCTTCTCAGACTAAAATTCACATTTCACGAAGCACATGAAGCTGTTATCCCGCATGCAGATGCCTAACTCCCGCCCAAAACATCATAGGCAAACCAAAGGAAATAGAGTTCATTTTCTGGAGAGATGTTAAACGCGATAGAAGCGGCAGAGCCTCTCTAGCTGTTTCCAGAACTCAACAGCAAGCAGCCCAGCCTCACCAGCGCCATTTTAGATGAAGCGAGACCGAGAGCCGACGACTCCTCGCTCCCCCTACCCGCCGTCCACC